>ARYC01001551.1:0-12545 GCA_000711775.1 Oxytricha trifallax | reverse complement strand
ATTTAAACATGGCGGCTAACTTAAATCGCAAAGCAGTTTCTCTTGACAGTGGATAATCTTAGCTTAACTTTGGCTAAACTAAGAAGCTAGAGATCATCTACATTGAAAAGGAGCCAGAGCTTAAAGCTCTTGAGTTTGAATCAGAGGTGTTTATTCTATAAATATATATCAGGAAGCAGATAGCAGAGATAAGTATTTAAACGCTAATCGAAGATGTTGATGAGTTAAAAGAACATCTCCCACTAGAAAAGATTAAAGCATTCTAATGTGATGAATGCTAAAATTTCTTCTCAACTGATTCGAGCTTGAAGAGGCACATCAAAGAGATGCACTCTAGGAGAGCTAAGATATATTTTAAGCACGAAAAGGTCGATGGCAAGTATTAGTGCACGACTTGCATGAAGTCTTACACTCACTCAGCTAAAGTTGAAAGACACATGCAAAAACATCATTTAAGTGAGTTTTTAATGCAAGATAAAGAAACATAAAAACTTATACCAGCCAAGAGAAAGTCCAATACTATAGAGTCTTAAAGAGAGCAGGAAGGGAGACTTCAGAAGCAGAAACGTTTTGAGTATGAACCAACCAGCTTATGAATTATATATATGATGCTTGTGAGAGAGAGCTATGTATATACCTGCATTAAATGCAGTAGATCTCAGTTTTTGCATTGACAACTATTTACATATTGATGTTCCTAACAAGGCAAAACTCATAGTAGTTGATTAGTATGTTTATAAGGTATATCCTTTCAAATATCTTATTAGGAACGAGCAGTATCAAAATGATTTTGCCAATGAATACATAATACTTAGAGAGGCTTATAAAAGGTAATGCAAGAACTTGCTTAAACTCGATGGAGTTATTCTTGGACATGGTTTTGTTGCACTCCGACTTAAGAAGTTTGAAATGACTCTAAGAGATTATCTCTACCATAATAGATACCCAGATGACTTGAATGAGATACTCACTGAAATGACCAAGGGTGTGGAAGAGCTGCATGATCTGGGGTATGTTCATAGAGATTTGAAGCCAGAAAATGTAATGCTAAATTCTGTCCTTTCGAAATAGTAGTGATTGATTTCAATATAGCAATAAGGTAAGAAATAGTGACTTTATCTAAAGTGCTAGGCTCACCTGGGTACTTCCCAATAAGAGAGAAGTGGACTAATGGCTCTGTTTAGTGGGATGTCTGGGCGGTAGCAGCAATTATTTTAGAGTGCGATATGGAAAGTATGTCTTACTTCGGAACAAAGCAAGAAAAGTAATCAATAAGCATGGCTGTTAAACATATAAAGCAAGAAGATGTATGCACTTAGATTAAGAAAATGGTTGAGATGATCATAGTAAGAGCTCCAGCATATCCAAGATCATCATTAGAAGATATACTTGAAACATTAAAGAGAGCTAAGTTCAAGAGATACCATAAAGATAAGCAGATAAAATTTGTTTGAATTAATGACACTAATACTCATTAAATATACATTAAATTCACATCAAACCTGCGTTTTCCCTACTAACCCCAATAAGACCCCAACTATACCCTACAAATCAAAGCACTTATAAACCTCACTAAGGGGTTTTGGGGTTTTGACTGCCATAGGAAAATATATTTCTATTGAGTTTATATTGTCGAGACTTATTGCAGATTTTATTAATACAACAAGGCTATGAACAAAAAATTTCCAAAAATCTTTTTCAGCCTAAAACATCGCTTTTCGATTTAAATATAAAAATTAACATAAGTAATTTTTTTTTAAAAATCATTTACTGTCTAGAATAAAATTCATAATATAATAAAATAGTAATAAAAAATAATAATATTTGTTAATTTAGTTAAATCTTACCATAATCATTATCATTTTTTTTGATAAAATATTATTTTTTCTAGAAAGTTAATGATTTTTAAAAAAAAATTACTTATGTTAATTTTTATATTTAAATCGAAAAGCGATGTTTTAGGCTGAAAAAGATTTTTGGAATTTTTTTGTGCATAGGCTTGTTGTATTAATAAAATCTGCAATAAGTCTAGACAATATAAACTCAATAGAAATATATTTTCCTATGGCAGTATATGTCTTAAATAGTCGAAGGAATTAGTGATAGTTGTTAAAAATTCAAAATAACATCAAAACAGCAATTAAAAAGATAATAGATAATTTTGAAAAATTATATCATTTATATATAAATATTTTTATGAGAGTGAGATGTCATGAAAGGAGTCGATTCAGACCTTGGGAATATAATTTTTCATATAAAGTGGGTTATATTAGGAGACTTCATTTTTGAGGTGGGGGGAGGAGTGGGGGGTACCTCGAGGTGAGCACTTCCCAAATTGGCAAGAACAATAAAACTATGGTTTATACAAAAATATATTTAAGAACTTACCTTGCTAAACCAAGTATCTTTAGAGGTCCTCTTTACTTCGAAATTTTCCTATTAAATTTTGAGATTAAATTCTCTTAAAAACATCATTCATAGACTCCATCTTGCTTTTCCTTTCTAGAATGTTAATGAAATTTCAAATTTTAGATATCAATTCTAAGTTTATTAAATTGTAACAACGAATGGAGACAAGGCTTAATATTTTATAGAAAAATGATGGAGACTTTCACTAAGTTTCGGAAATTAACTGATATTTTAAAAAATTACTTCAATAAATTTCTGCAAATAATAATTAATTTAATTAGGTGGTGGTCTTAATTTATTTTAAACTTAAAAAGAGGGGAAATTAAAGCTAAAATCTAATTAAGTGATATAATAAAAATTTCTCCTCCTAAATTTACAATTACAAATTTAGGAACCACTTTTTTTCATAATTAAATCTAAAAATATTTTAATGAATAAAAAATTAAAAATCGTATATAATATATGTCTTTACTAAGAAATAAAAATCTATTGTCTTACATTCTGATCTAAAAACACTTTTTATTTTTGAGAATGGTTTTATTCAGGAATTATGGTTGAATTTAAATGGATTTTATTATTAATAATAGTAATGTTAAAATTAGCAGCAATTTACTTAGAAAAGTTGCATTTTTTGGCATTAGCAAGCAGAAACTTTCTTTCATAAACCTAAACATAATTGAGACTAGCGTAGCCTCTAGCTAATATGAACCTGAAATTAACTATCCTTAGGTTTCAGACTATAAGTAGCAATTCAATTGAAAATAGAAAAGCAGATGTAATAAATTAAACGTGAGTACCAATAAAAATAGTTGAAGTGGAAATAGTTAAAAGGGAGATTAGGGTAATATATTTTTGTGAAGATTTTATTTTTAAAAAAAACTTTACCAATAGTACAGCTCTCAAGCTTCATATTTTTAGCAGCACTCAATCAAGCCTAAGTCCTATCTTAGGCATAATAAGATCGATATAAAATATTTTTGCCCTTTCTGCAATAAGTTATAAAATATTAAAGATGTCTAAGATTTAAAGTATTTAAATATTATGGTAAGAAGATTAGAACTAAAGATCCTCAAATTGTTAATGTTTTCTTTAAAAGAAAACGAAAAGTTCCCCTAGAATTGCAAGAACAAGAGTTAAATTAAAAAAAGCTAATTAAAGCTTTGAGAATCCCAACTGACTCTTAGTATGTAAAATTCCACATAGGATACAAGCACTAAAGGTTCTAATTTAATTGTAATAGACTGAAAATTATGAAAGAAAAGTTACTTTCACATAAAAACTAGATTGAGAATAAAATCTTAACTCATTAGTAGTTTTCTTGTAAATGATTATCCATCCAACTTTAAATAAGATGAAATATCGCAAATAGAATTTGTCAATGGGTACTATCCCTTGTTAAGCAAGGGAAAAAATGCAGATTTATAAAATAAGCTCGCTGTAATTATGATTGTTCAAGTTTATGTAGCTTTTCGATTTTTCTATACTCACAGATATAAAGAGACTACATTAAAGATTAAAGAGTCATATGAGATACCTGTTATTCTTAAAAATGTTTGCAAAAGATTAGAAGTGCTTCATTCATTAGGATATATGCACAGAGATTTAAAGTCTAAGAAATTATAATTGATTTATCACTTCTGAGAATAGAAATTATTGATTTAATTAGAGACAGAGAGTAAAGGTTCAGGACTTGTTAACTTTTAGGTACACCTGGATACTTTCCAGATTAGGATAGAATTTTAGAGATGGGGATATCATATTAATTGGGATTCATGGTCAATAGCTGCTATAATATTAGAAAGCGATTTACAGAGAATTGAATCTATAACTGCAAAAAAAGAAAGATTCGAAATCGAAAATACTCCAGTATTTAGAGCAGAATAAAATAAAAGGTAATAAGATAGATTTGGCAAAGCAAATATTACTACTGCCAAATTACAGAACAGTAAAAACATCGACAAATTATAAGTTAACTAAGAGATGTTTAATTTAGAAAGTTACCCTTGATGAAATGATACTGTATTTGTTAAATGTTCTATAGCCCTATTAAAACCATAATAAATAATACACAAATATTTTAGATATATCAATCAAAACTTAATTAACTTCATGGGATTTTTGAGTTCTAAATGTTTTTCTATTATTGTAAGAAATAAATATTTTTTCAATTTTTTATAATTTTGCTGGTTATTTTTTTAATTTAATCATTTGTTGATTGTTAATTTTTTAATTACTTAAACTTTAAAGTACCTGATAATCTATACAAAAAGTAAAACTAAAAAAATAAATTTTATTAATAATACCGAATTATTTCTCTTTAATAATATCTATTAATGATTCCCCAAATTGGAAATTAATTTCAGATAATTACTTGATTTAATTTTATTGAAATTCTAATGCATTTTAAATCAAATTATTTGGCCCCCCCAAAAACACGCAAAAAATTTTATCCGATATTTTTTTTTCGTAATTACGTATTTATTTTTTTACGTAATTTTAAAAATCTGAAAATACGTAAAAATGAATTTTTAAAATTTTAAAGTCTAAAATTACATTATTAATAAGACTTTGCTTTTTTAAGTAATTATTAAAAAATATTATGAATTTTGATAATTTTCTTGAATAAATATTGTTAATTTGATTGATATTTACACTATATAACATTATAGTATATACCTATATAAGTAATATCTAAATCTTAAATCTTGAACATAAACTATGTTAATCACTTTAAAATAATATTGCTAAGTTTAATTTAAAATCGTATATTTAAATATTCTCAATAGTTATAATTCCTTCAATTTGGATAATTGAATATGAAATAAAAATCGTTTAAGATATAAATTAGAGTGACATTAATTTACAATAAATCAATTCTTATATATATCCGTAATTTTTACTCAATTTTACTAAAGGTAATATTCCTTAATCAACCAAGAAAGTTTTAAATTTAACTATAAATTATAACTGATTAATTTAAAGAAATAAATCGTCTATTTATTTAAATTAAAAAATTCTAAAAACAATTTTAGTAAGATAATTCATGAATTACAAAACTTAACCAATTTTTCCGTTGTACAAATAAATTTAATAATCGATTATTTTAAGATTAAGTTATATACTTCATAATTCTATTAATTTCTTTATAGATATTCAATATTAATATGTTTCCTTAATTAATCAACATATTTTATACAATAATTAATTGGTTTTAATATACTCTAAATGTCTATTTAAGCATTCTTTAGAAAATTAGTCAATTAAAATATTTAGTTCTAATGAATTTAAGAGTAAATATCTATTATTGTAGGAATACATTCGATTTGGGAAAATGAATTAAAATTAAAATTAATTAATTATTAATTACCTTCAGTTATGTTTTTGGAAAATGTCTGCAAACCATGACAATATTATACTCTCTGGATAGCGCATTAAAAATGAGACGGTGGTTGTTATTGCTATAATGAATTTATCTCATCGCCCAAGCGAGAAAAACCCATTATACTATTTTTGGGAGTTAGCTCAAAATCAAAATATCTCGCTTCCTGGGATGATTCAGGAATATTGCCAATAATAAAGTCCAGCTAAAATTGCGGGATCTACCGTAGAATCCATTTATTTTTGAATTTTAAGTCACTTTGGATTTGATAACTGCCATGATTTTAATATTTAATTAATTTAATTTAAATTCATTTTCCTAAATCGAATGTATTCCTACAATATAATTTTATAAATAAGGTTCAGAAAATCTTGTAGAGCTATTGCAGCATAGCTCTTGATTAAATTAATATAATCTTAAATCTGTTTGTAGTGAGTGTAAGATTCGATACATTATTTCCTTAATACTTTTATGATGTTGATAGTGATAGTATTTTTTTATTATTCATTATCAAATCTTTTATAACTAATTAGAAGTATATTAAAATTAATAAGTCAAAGAAGATATTTTTTAATTATTACTAGTTTAACTGATATTATTTTTTTAAAAAAAAACATTAGTAATCCTTTTAGATTTTTGTTACTAAATATTAAGCTCGATTCATTTATAAAACTTAAGAACATTAAGGAACATAATAAGTCTATAATCATTTGAATCATAATTATTTTTTAATTAATAGCTAAAATTAGTCAAGTAATCTTCATTGAAGTTTTAAGAATTATTTAATTCCTTAAAATTTATTAAATTATTTTTATTAACAAATTTACAATTTATGCATATCATTTTAATGTTAAATGATTATTAAAATTTAAAAAATAAAAAAATTTATTAAGTGTAAAATATAAATGTAATTTTAAATTTAAAAGTAAAAATATAAAATAAAATTTATATTAAATATATGATTATACATGGCAAAATACTTTAATAAAAATTGACTTAAAAAATTAATAAAATTCATTTTTACGTATTTTCAGATTTTTAAAATTACGTAAAAAAATAAATACGTATTTACGGAAAAATTATTATCGGATAAAATTTTTTGCGTGTTTTTGGGGGGGGGGGCTAAATTATTTTGTATTTCTTCTCTATTTAGGATTCTGATAAATTTGATGCTAAATACTATTAGTATTCTTTGATCGTATTAGTTTTAATCAGCTTTGTCAATTTTTGATAGTATGTTTCTATTATTTTTGTTGCCAATGCTATATCAGTTTATTCACCATTTCTAGTCAATTTTGCTATAAAAAAAGATTTTTGAGATTGCTCTGTCTTTTTAAGCTCCTCTAAAACGCTTTATTCTTCTATCATTTCAAGTTATTCTTGCAGAGCATTTATTAAAACTAGTGCTATTTAATGTAGGGCTTTTTCTCCAACAAAGTTGATCTTAAATTCATAGATTTCAATCTCTTTGTCAATTTTATATTAATAACAATAAAAAATTTATTCTCATAAAATGCATTTTCACCTTAAGTTGATTCACTTTACAAGCTATATTCTAAATTATTTTATTTGAAATTTTGCAGAACAACTTTTTAGATTTTAAATTTTAATTTTATCTTAGCCATTCAATAGCAGATTTAATATTAGAAAACTTTTTGATTTCATCAGTTTAAAAATTATCTAAAACAATTGCTTCAATCTATACCCTAAAACCCATTAGTAGTTTACTTGATCTTTTAATTAAAAACTAGATAATTTAAAGTACTTCATTAATTATAGTTTGGTCTATGATTGAACATTCGCAATTTATGGAGAATATAAGAGATTTATGATTTTATTAGGATTATAAAGATTTGCTGTGCAATTTTTATAGTGATAAACTCAAACACATTTTAGATCCTTAAAATTGTACCAGTATCAAAATGGTCATAAATTATAAGACTAATAAAAAAGGAGTCGTTTAACTATTTGGGTATTGATGTCAGGACGTCCCACCCTCAGTCAGGACGTCCCAGGTGACGTCAAGGCGTCCCAGTGACGTCAAGACATCCCAGGTGACGTCGGGGCGTCCCAGGTGACGTCAGGGCGTCAGGATTTCCTAGGTGACGTCAGGACGTCCCATAATATAGATTTATAAATACCAAAATTATTTTTATTTTATTATGATCTTTTTTTCAATCTTATATCAATCAGTTCCATAATTAAACCTGATTTAATGGAAATTTTAGAATAAATATTTAAATTTTGATTGATCAGATCAAAAATCTCGACTTTGTCATTGAATATAATACTTAGTTTATAACATTATTTTTAAAAGTTATTACAAAAGTACAAAAATTCTATAGTTTGTGGTTTTTGAAAATAATTTCTTTTTATAATCAAAAAATAAAAAATACATTTCCTTTCAATTTATAGCAAAATACTTATTTAATTTTTTATAGTTTTGTTCAAATAATTAATTTTAATTTTAAAATTAAAATGTGCAATTTAATTTATTAATTAATACTACTACATAGGTAATTTATAATAATTTTGATAAATTAATATTTACATTTTTGATAATTTTAGTTAATAACCTATTTGTTAATTATAAATAAAATTATACTTGGTGAATAATTAAAGTAGAATATGTATTTGTTAATTTTTACATTTATCAGTTCTAACATTATTATATTTTTTTAAAATTATATTTTCCTTTTATTTTTTATTAATTAAAAAGTAATTATTAAATTATATGATTTTAATATGCAGAAATGTTATACTTATTATAAAGTTCCAATTGTCATTATTAAGATTTTTACTAATTTTAATCAAGTTTTTAATTTTTTATCAGTAACAATAATTATTAATATATAATTAAACATCTATCCAATACTTAACCTAATTAACATCTTAGTTTAATAATATAAATGTTCAGCTAGATAAATAAATTTAATGAAAAATTAAAGTAATGAAAAATTTGATTTTTTTAATAATATTTTAAACTAAATTAAAATATATAAAACGAACTATCATAGGACAGACAAAAAAATGTTTAAAATAATTAAAGGATATGGATATTTAAATTGATATTTATTGCAGCAAATAGGGTAAATTATGAAATTGATTGAAATTTATGGTATGGAAAAGATCATAGAATAATAAAAATAATTTTAGTATATATAAATCTATATTATGGGACGTCCTGACGTCACCCTGGGACATCCTGACGTCACTTCGGACACCCTGACGTCACCTGGTATATCCTGACGTCACCTGGGACGCCCCGACGTCACCTGGGAAGCCCTGACGTCACCCTGGGACATCCTGACGTCACTTGGGACACCCTGACGTCACCTGGTATATCCTGACGTCACCTGGGACGCCCCGACGTCACCTGGGACATCCTGACGTCACCCTGGGACGTTCTGACGTCACCCTGGGACGTTCTGACGTCACCCTGGGACGTTCTGACGTCACCTGGGACGTTCTGACGTCACCTGGGACGTCCTGACTGGGGGTGGGACGTCCTGACGTCAATACCCAACGATTTCTTAGAAAGCAGTTATGTTTCATTTCCATTTCTTAGCCTCACATAACGGTAAAATTAATAGCACTCTCATTTCGACAATGATTGATTTAAATGTTATATTTTATAATGATAATTTAAATTATATATTCGATTAATTTCAGTGGGCTTAAGAGCATAATATAAAGTTTATTTACGCTGATAAGGGAGTATTAACATTTAAAACCTTCATATCAAGGTCTTTGTACAAAAGTTAAAGCAACATAGAAGTTATGAATAAAAGTTATGTTTCAATCTCCTTTAATTCAGAGATAAATAAGTGAAGACAATGTTTTAAAGAGGTTTTTTATCTGCTCTGGTTCAATATAGAATGAATAATGCATATAATAGTGCAAAAGATCAATGATAATTAAACTCCATTAGATAAAATAGGAATGAAGTTAAAAGTATACATTTAGAAATTAAGAATTATATAGTATCAGTAGTAAAATATATAACAAATAAATCTATTTGATTATTCATAGAGAATAAGAGCAAGTCTTTTTTAGAAACTAATAAATATACTAAAATTAATTTATTGTTTATATTATTATTTGATAGGGCTTATAAGCCCTGTTTAAATGAGTTTAGAATATCATATTTAATCTTTTAAGATTTTAATGTCGGGATTTATTAATATTATAATTAGACTTTAAGTTATTTTATTTATTCGTTAGCTGATTTACTCTTTATAAATCAAAACCTCAAAACCCCTTAATGAGGTTTATAAGTGCTTTGATTTGTAGGGTATAGTTAGAGTTTTACTTTGGTTAGCAGAGAAATTAGGCCAACTTGCAAAATGAAAAATAAAAAATGAGATAATTGGGATCTATTTAAATACTTATTTTTAAATGAAGAAATTAAAAAAATGTATATAAACTTATTAAAAAATAAGTATTATTTTAAACTAAGTAAAACGAGTGCTAAATTATGTAGCTATGCAAAGCTTTTACACAAGAGTGCCTCAACTGTTAGGTATCATTGCTTGTTAGCTGTATATCATTTTAGTTCTGGTACTTGAAAACATCCACCAAGAAAAGAAAATGTCTCACAGCATCATTTTGAATACCTTTTTAACTAGAGACTTTGAATCTCAAGTTTCCCGACATGCAAATCTCTCCTTAAATTATATCCAATATTTAAAGACGAAATGGTAATGCGAGTGATTGATTTACAGTGCCATTTTACAGTAATAATTTAATCTCTATATATAATTTAATGCACCGAGCTATAACTAATAACATAAAGTTCAAACAAAGTGGTGAACCAGTGTTTACATTTAACATTTTTTTAGTAATTAGTTCTGGATAAAAAAGTATGATAATATAGAAGCATATGACAAAAAAGTTAAGGTTGTTACTTACTCAATTTTAGCTGATAATAGCGAAGATTTAGGCTTAGAGAGTTATCTCATTCATTCAAAACCCCAAAACCCCTTAATGAGGTTTATAAGTGCTTTGATTTGTAGGGAATTTGTTAGGTTTTGGGGTTATTAATAGGTTTAATGTGAAATTTATAGTAAATGTATTTAATTTAATCACTCAAAATGCACTTTAGGATCATGTGGTAGAGGTCTGAAGTTTATCTTACTTAACCACAACTCTATCTGCTCTATTGATATGTCTGATCTTGAGTTTGGTTTTATTATTATTGACTCTGCCATTTATTTCATTGATTGAGATACTCTTGTTCTGTCAATAAATTGCTTTATTCTTTGTTTAGCATCCTTCTCACACCTTGTAGAGTAGTAATCGTTGCGAGGCATATCGCACTCTATTATTATTGCTGCTAAAGCCCACACATCCCATTAAAAGTCACCATCTCTCCAGTCTTCTCTTTCTGGATAGTACCCTTGAGTTCCCATTACAGTTCCAAGCCTTGATACTTCCACTCTTTAGGCTCTATTGAAATCGATTATTGCTACTCTTACTGGTGAGAAGTTTATCATTATATTTTCTGGCTTCAAATCTCTGTGAACAAACCCTAACTTGTGAAGCTCTTTTATACCTTGTATGGTCTGAGTTGCTATTTATCCAAGCTACTTATGATTTCTTTGATCTGTAATGAAATCTCTTAGGGTCATTTCATAGAGTGGGAGTCTGAAAGCAACATGATCCTTGGCAAGGAGAACAGCATCTAACTTTATTAAGTAGCTACACTCTTTGAACTTTGCTTGAGTGAGTACTTGATACTCATTTGTAAACTCCATCTGATATTTATCATCACTTAAGAGATAGTTGAAGAGATATATCTTGTATGCGTATTGATGATCATTGATAACTTTCTTATCAAAGGAGTCTTCTAATATAAGGTAGCTTTAAAGTGAAGTGTAAAGGTCAATTTAGGCAAGAACAGGAATCTTTTTATATTGAATTTTAATCATGATCTTTGTGATTTCGGATGTTAGCAGGTTGCGTGATTTCCTCACATATTCTGATTCACTAGCTTGTTCAAGCTCTACAAGTTTCGAAGATTCTCTTGCTTTTCTTTTGTTTAGTAGCTTCAATTCATCTTCATGCTTTTCAATCTCTAAATCTTTCTTGTGAGCTTTTAAAAGATGCTTCCTTAAATCTCTTGTATGAGCATACTGCTTATGGCACTCGAAGCAATCATACTTTCCGTCGATTTTATCGTGCTTTAAGTATACAGTTGGCTTGGCTTCTCTATGCTCTTCATATGCCTATACCAACTAGATTTATGAGCGAAGTCTCTCTCACACTACTGACAAAATTATACTTCTGCTTCTTCAGTTTGTATAGGCATTTCATTAATCCTTTCTCCTCCTCTCTGTCTCCAACACACTTGTTTGCCATTTATTTTCTATTATTAATTTCTATTTTAATAACATAGACCTCAAGTGATAGCTCGGTAGTTCTTTATGAGAGTTCATCTCACAGCTATCATACTTTTTATTGCTGCCAAAGGTAAGTCTCATATAGTTTAATGGAAATGCTGTTGTTTTCTTAATATTTTAGCGCTTATATTTAAATTTTAATATAAAATTATAAAACTGCCTCTATTACTGACAGCTTATATAAGAGCTTTGCAAGCCTAAAAGTTTCAAGGAAAGTTTTTAGTGTATTATAGAAGAAATATTAGTGCTAAGAGACGATCCAGCTCTAAATCTGACTGAGAAAGTAACCATTTTAATTTTCAATAATAAGTTTATTATAGCACGTACCAATTTAGGAGGTGCTCCTAATTAAGTAC
>ARYC01001550.1:0-44688 GCA_000711775.1 Oxytricha trifallax | reverse complement strand
GTTAATGAGAATCAAATTGTCCATATTGCTATCATTTTGAAATTTCATTACTATTTTCTTTCAAGACTTGAATCCATCTACTATGAGCACATAATTTTGAAGTGTCCATATCTTTTGAAAATAACGTTGGATTTCGCTCAGTAATAACAATCACTATAATGGTAATCGTTTGTAATTCGTAATGAGTTTTGATTGAAGGTTAATGAGAATCACAATTGTCCCATATTGCTGATCATTTTTGAAATTTCATTACTATTTTGTCTTTCAAGACTTTGAAATCCATCTACTATGAGGGCACATAAATTTTGAAAGTGTCCATATCTTTTGAAAATAACTTTGGATTTTCGGCTCAGTAATAACAATCACCTATAATGGAATCGTTGTGTAATTCGAATGAGTTGATTGAAGGTTAATGAGAATCAAATTGTCCATATTGCTATCATTTTGAAATTTCATTACTATTTTCTTTCAAGACTTGAATCCATCTACTATGAGCACATAATTTTGAAGTGTCCATATCTTTTGAAAATAACTTTGGATTTCGCTCAGTAATAACAATCACTATAATGAGAATCGTTGTAATTCGAATGAGTTTATTGAAGGTTAATGAGAATCAAATTGTCCATATTGCTATCATTTTGAAATTTCATTACTATTTTCTTTCAAGACTTGAATCCATCTACTATGAGCACATAATTTTGAAGTGTCCATATCTTTTGAAAATAACGTTGGATTTCGCTCAGTAATAACAATCACTATAATGGAATCGTTGTAATTCGAATGAGTTGATTGAAGGTTAATGAGAATCAAATTGTCCATATTGCTATCATTTTGAAATTTCATTACTATTTTCTTTCAAGACTTGAATCCATCTACTATGAGCACATAATTTTGAAGTGTCCATATCTTTTGAAAATAACTTTGGATTTCGCTCAGTAATAACAATCACTATAATGGAATCGTTGTAATTCGAATGAGTTTATTGAAGGTTAATGAGAATCAAATTGTCCATATTGCTATCATTTTGAAATTTCATTACTATTTTCTTTCAAGACTTGAATCCATCTACTATGAGCACATAATTTTGAAGTGTCCATATCTTTTGAAAATAACGTTGGATTTCGCTCAGTAATAACAATCACTATAATGGAATCGTTGTAATTCGAATTGAGTTTTATTGAAGGTTAATGAGAATTAATTAGTCCCATATTGCTATCATTTTGAAATTTCATTACTATTTTCTATTCAAGACTTGATATCCATCTTATATGAGCCACATAAATTTTGAAGTGTTCCATAGCTTTTGAAAATAACGTTGGATTTCGCTCAGTAATAACAATCACTATAATGGAATCGTTGTAATTCGAATGAGTTTATTGAAGGTTAATGAGAATCAAATTGTCCAATTTATATATTCACACTTTTAACTGCATCTTAATTTTTCTTTGATTTTCATTTTTCATATACATTTCGTTCGTACTTATGTTGATTATTTATATTTTATTATTTTCTTATCTTCTTTCCTATAAGGTCTATGTTTTCTTGGATTGTCGTCTAAGAATATAAAAAATTACCAATTTGTATTATTTATTTATGCCGCAGGAAATCACACTACTTTTCCTATAGTGCAGACTACAAGTTAAGAAAGATTGTATTTCACCTCTTTATTTAAATGCATTATTGCAGAGCACTGTGACTTATATCTCTCTCCCTTATTTTGCCTTATTTTTCAATAGTCATTTAAATTTTGCTTCTCGCTGAACCTGTCTATTAGAACATGCGACAAGCAATTCTCATAATACTATTTAATGAAAACGCTATGACATCGCCAGGCTGATGTTCTCCCTAATCTCTGTCAATAAACTAACTTGAGCTTACAATAATGAGAGCATTTCTTGGGAAGAAATAGGACGTAAAAATATAAAAAGTTCAAATCTCACTTCTAAATTCAAAATTGTTTTGATGTTACCCTGTTAAATTGGCTTGACTGGGATCAGTCTGATCTCAAAAGCTAAAATTATAATCATATTTTTCTCGATATATCTAAAATAAAAAGTTAATATATTCAAAAGTACACTTTAAAATTTTCTGATGAGAGCGATAGCTTTTTAAGTTGATTCATGAGTTTCTTATTTAAATTGATCTATATTATTTAATGTTAATATTGATAAGTATACTATTGTATACCTTGTAATTAAAGGCAGATTATAGAGTGGAACTAATACTTAGTATAAAATATGATTAAAATTTTACTTATTTAAATATAATCAATATAATGGCTGACTACATGGCTTAAAAGAAAAGTAAAAAATACTATTAAAATTTATAATTTCCCCATATATTTAACTTACCTACCATCTTAAGAATATAAATGGGCATCCGCAAATTGTTTTTTAAGATTAGTCTTTGCCGCAATTTGTTTTTTAATTTATTATCTTTAAATTTTTATCTTTAATATTTTTAGATGACTACTATTATCCCTCCTTATTTGACTTAGCATAAATTATAACTCTTCTCGTATCTTATATGACATGTCATACATTTTAGAGCCTACTATCTCACATCTATCAATAGTATCAGCTGAAAGCAAGTATTGCATTTGGACTAAAATTAAGCATCTTTTTATTTAATTTCCTGGATGGTGCTATCAGACATCACCACCATCAATCATCTCTCAATATTGTGTTAAATGAAATTAGAGATATAAAGTAGGTCTGAGATACCATGGCAATGTCACAATTATCCTTTCTGAGAGTCTTAAGCATTTTATACATACCTTACCTAAGTTGTTTACTCATCAGCCTTGTTGTAAATTGCTATGTCATATAAAACAGGCATTAAAGTAGAGCAAATATATTTACAATATTTAATAAATTAACGGATTAATATTAATCACATTCAATATATTAAAATAGGAATTTAATTAGATCGCAGTGTGATATCAATAATTATAAGCTATCTTAAAAATTAACTACTAAATTTAAACAATCACTAGTGAAAGAATAGCAAATTTTGATAAGATCTTATCAACCCAAATAAATAGAAAAAACTGATGAGTAGGCTTAATCAAATATTCAAAAACAATAAATTGGGAAAATTATTTACTTCATTTCAATCTCTAGAGGGAATGTTTAAATCATTAAATATATTAATAGTGAGCGAAAGAAAATTGAACTAATAAAAAATATAAATTTTAAAAAGAATTTTTCGAAAGATTTATTTTTAAATACGTAAGAGATTATTATCATGAAGATGAGGAGCACAACAAAATTGCTAAATACACTATTTATTCAATATAATTAAAAGAACTTTTAGAGAATTAAAATATATTGGTGTCAAGCTAGGAAAGAAAGATCAATACTAGTATGCCTGTATAGTTAAGCAGAGTTACTTCTAACAAGAGAATTGATAAAGATAATATCAATGGATTCTATCATGTGAAATTGAGCAAATGCTGAGATAATAAGAATTAAAGTCCAAACAAAAGTTTATAGGAACACATTGTGAAGTAACTTGTAAACTTAGAAATAATTGAAAAGTCTCAATTAAATTCATTAAGCTAATTTATTGTAAAACAAACAGGTCCTTTTGAAAGCATCAAGTTTAGGTTAACACTTAAATGCTTAAATTCGAATTTCTTCATAAAGAAGATAGATTGGAAGATTAAGGATTTATTTAAACTGCAACTATGATTGCTATAAAAAGTCAAATTACACTTTGAATAATAATAACAACACACATAACACTTTACTTTTAAAAAGAGAAAAGAATTCAGTAAAATCCTTTTTATAAACCATTTTTAAAAAAAGTATAGACTAGAATTAACTATCAGGAATTAATTTCAGTTCTTGTAATTAGTGAACGGAGACTTATTAACAAAGGTTATTTTGTTGCCTAAGTTTTGACATATTAATTAAGATGAATGGCAGGTAAAATAAAATATTCTAATAACAGTGCATGTCATCAATTGATAGTATCGGAAGAATAAAAGATTCTATACTATAGATAAGAAAATAATCTATTCTAATACATATTATAGGTATACTTAATCTGGAGGTGGTAAAAAAAAATCAGAGATTTCATTGAGAAAATGATTAAAGGCAAAAAGTATTAGCATTTTCGACCAATATATATTTATATGCTATACCAGTATATTTTAAATAGAAAGTAATTGAAATTGATATTACTACAAGAACTCTTGTTAACTGTTAGTATCATTCTAACTTTTAAACAATAAAATATAATGAAAAGTAAAATAAATAAATAAATAAATAATTTATAAATATTATCAGGACAAGCTACGTTTAATGGCAGCAATAATGAGCGTTGATAGAATCAATAATTTTTTTAATAAATATATGCTAATCTTGGATTTCATTTAAATGAAGAAAAGTTTTAAAAACACAAAATAAGAGCGTTGATTAAAAACAAATACATAATTTCAATAAATTATAATAACTTTCTATATCTTAATCAAACTTCAATGATAAAATGATATACTTCATCTTAATTTAAACCACAAATATTAATTGATTGAAAAAAGAATAAATGCGTTATATAATTAAATTAATTTCATTGAATGGTTGAGCTATAATTCTCAGAGAAAATTGTGTACTTTTATGACAATATGATTGAATTAATGTTGAAAAACAATTATTATTTGTTTACTGTTGAGTTTATTCAAGAAAGTTGAGATATATTTAAAAACGCAGCGATAATCATAATAAATATCAAGATTATTGGCAGTAATAGCATTTAACTTTACTTTATATTTATTTCAATTTGAGTGTATTATTGATAAATTAGTCAACAGACTCTACAATATTACTTAAAGATAATATGTTCATAACTATTAAGCAAAATATTGCCTTATAAATTAAAATATATTTGGAGAGAAAATACAAAAGAATTGTAAAAGCTTAGAGAAAAATTTAATCAAAAATTCAAGTTAATTTTATTAGATTGTACTTATGGGCTAAGGTAAAGTTTGAATGGACAATTTAACTTTATTTTTCTAAAGAAATCTAAAAAAATTCAAAACTGTAAGTTGAACAATGAGATTTTTATTCAATAATTCCTTTAAATTGTAGAAAATTAAATTCGTCAACATCGATATACAGAGCTTCCATAATGATTTCTTAAGTTTCTTAGTTATTGTAGACAATCCAGGTTAATATAATTATGATTTAAGAATAGCTTGCTGTATTTAAAATATTAAAGAATTAGCAAATTAAAATACCCATTTCAGATATAAAAATAATTAAAACTTAAATGTCGATCCAATTCAAGGAAGATACTATCTTAACCAAGTTGGATAAAAACCACGAAGTTAATAATAATATGAGAGAATTATTAATGACATTACCAATAGCTGGAAATTAATAACTTGACAATTAATTTAGTAATAGATATAAAGACTTTTCATCTCACTTGCATTGGAAAAAGATAGATGCTGATAGAAATCAAAGATGTAGGGTAGTTAAAATTGAATAAATAATGAAGAGTGGAATGTATTAGTAAAGCCCATTATTTTTAAATAGTCACTCTTAGCTGCCTCATTTTTTCCTCAAAGATCTCTTTTTCAATGACTTTATGTGCTTTTTAAAATAAGTCATGGTAACTAATAGAGTAAAAAAATGCTAAAAAGAATAACATTCAAAATAAATAATCAAGTAATAATCATTAGAGATTACTAAATAATCTCAAATAGTTTGAGAAATTGACAGCAAAATGATTTAACTTAATATTGCAAAAAGTTAGGCACTTTAAAAACTCTTTATAGAGATTAAAGAAAGTCTAACACAGACACAAGTCTAATCCAATGAAGTATCTTATATACTAAGCTTAATTAAAAGTTTGTCTAGCACAAGTTTAACCATTTCTATGTAGCCTTACTAAACACTAACAATTTAACATAGTTATTATAACATTAACAATACACAAGCCAATCAAAATATATATCTTAATAAAATATAAAACTTACATAGTCTCTATAGAAGTTCACTAATGTCGCTAGGAGAAAAAGTTAATGCAAGCATCAAAAATTAGTGAGAAGGCTTCAAGTTTTGACTAGACTTTAGAAAAATATAATTATTTAAGGCAATAAAAAAAGTTACCCTCAAAGTTCTGTTTAGTATGTAAATAATTATATACTTTTAAATATGACAGAGATTATTAATTAGTAACTTTATAAACACATAAATGATTTGATTAAATAAAAATATTGAAACTAACTAAGCTCATATCATTTTCAGCTTAAATCTTTCATTTATTATTGATATTAATATCAATATAAATCATAATTGTTAATTTGGATCTTTAGAAAATGATCTTATTCTGTTTTTAGTCAGCGATAATCTTCTTTGATTATGTCCTCTCTCATCTAGATGAATCTGGCAAGGTCATTTTGACAGATTGATAATACTTTTTTAATACTCTCTATTTTGACTGTATATGCCTGCTACTTCGTTTATACTTTCTTCACATATTACTCATCAATGTACACTACTGGGAAAGAACCAATCATATCCTGCAAATAAATTCACTTCTGTATTCAATTATCATGATATAACAAATTAAAAATAGCAATTTAGTAAAGCCTTAACATTAAATGCTATTTGAACCATTTGTGGTGTTTTTAAGTTGAAATGAAGGAAAATAAGAGTTAAAGAATATCAATAAACCTAGGAATAAACTATAAATTATAATCAATTTACAATAATTTTAGATTATAGTGTTTTTAATACATATATTAAAATGGAGGGAAGGAACTGCTAAATACTACCAACCTAAAATAAGATTAAACGATGTTGTTAAATTATTCATTTGGTGTAATATTGTATGATACAATTGTTGTTTGTCTAAATTTTAAATATATTCCATGTTTTTTTCCTATATTGGGGTATTTCTTTAAATTGTATTATTTTTGCATGCTACCCCATTTTAATCTTTACACATATTCTATAATCTCATAATTTTAATGTATTGCATCTTAAAAATGCCGCATGTATTTTCTAGTAAAAGTTATCATTTTCTTAAGAGTTTATAGAAATTAAATTTAATACAGAAATATTTGAAGATTGTTGCTCTTATAAGTAACAGCATCATTTATTAGTTTATTTATTTTTTAACGTAAAGTGAATGCTTTTTTTATATGTTGAAAGACAAAATATAAATGAGAATTAATTGTATAAGGAAATGAAGATGCTGAGTTGATGGAAAAAGATAAAAAAATTTGTGAACTGCTCTCGATTATAAAAAACAATATTTTGTTACAATATAGTTTTAATAATAAGAGAATTGCTCACATTAGAACTATAATAATATGATTTATGCAAAGTGATCCCCTGCCGAAAATAGCAATTGAAATATTAAGAGATTATACTACATCTAAAAACTTATGATTTAAATTTTTTATATTAATATTTAAAATAAGTTATATTATATAAATAATATTTTATACTCAACTATATTTCAAGAATAGCTGATGCCTTTAAATTTAATAATCCTATTCTTCAATCAATTCGATGTAATTGTCTTTATTCTCATGCTATTTCTTCATAAGTTAAGATGCCTTCTTTAAGAACTCGTTTGTTATATATCTTCATAGTTCTTCTAGGTAATCATATTTTTTGCTCATAAATGACGCAGAAATTTTAAACATATTTTTGAGGTGATCAAGAAATCAATAGATAAAATGTGATTTTCATCCTTTAAATTGCCAATCAGTTCAGTCAAGTTTTAATAGGCCATTAAAAATACATTAAATATATTATTACAAACCTTATGGCCAGTTGTCATATCTTTGAAGTAAGTTTTATAAAATAATTCATTAGAAGATTATGAAATTTATTTCTTTATCTTTTGAGTTTATTCTTCTTCTTCATCTGATTAACAATTGCTAATATTATTAGATAACTAAAAATATAGTAATGGACACTTTCACACTTAAATTTTGTGACTCATCATCTGTCAATAATTTTTTTAAAAAAATATATATTTCCAGATTTCTGTGTATGCTATGGTATTTTAACAATTAGTTTTAAAGATTTTTTAATATGGAGTTGTAACATTAATTCTTCTTGATTTAAAATATTTACATAACTTTTGAGGTATATCTTCATTAATTATTTGCCATAAACTTCTTGAATACATTATTAACCATACCATACACAAATCATAACTAGAACTTCTAGTGAAGATCTTTCTCTTAGTGAATTTGTCGTTTATATATATTTTTACTGCACCAATAAATGC
The DNA here is from genome assembly GCA_000711775.1 of Oxytricha trifallax. Classification (NCBI taxonomy): domain Eukaryota; phylum Ciliophora; class Spirotrichea; order Sporadotrichida; family Oxytrichidae; genus Oxytricha; species Oxytricha trifallax. The sequence goes on along the minus strand of ARYC01001550.1, from coordinate 36,432 downwards.
TCATCATTGTATAGTATATATTATATAAACTCTTCGTACCAATAGCTCTTCACTTCTCTATAATCTTTCTGCTTCACCTTCTTTTATCATCTGCTTGAATTCAAATTTATTAAAAATTTTTATTTCTGATGGATTGATTTGTTTATTTCTTTAGTATGTTTACTTAATGTTCTTATTAAACATAATCAATACGTCTCCATAAATATTTATTTATCCTTCTTCTTCATATTAATATACATATTTTATTTATTTTATCTATAATGTAAACAAATTAATATGTTTGAGTACATAAATTTGGTTAATAGCCTTATCAAATTCAAATTCCTCAACTTCTTTCATTTCTACTATTTACTTTTGCTTTTATCTTCAGTGGAGATGCAACTACGCTGTTTATATTATCTTCAGTAACTCTATTGAAGTCAAATCATATTATTTTCTAATGCAACATTTTCTTTCGCTTTAATTTGCAAGTTAAATAGATATTGTATTCCCTGGATTTAAGCAAGAACATTTACCTTTTTGAAATCTTTTATATATTAGAAATAAGATTTATTTTCTTATCTAATCTCTCGTTCTCAAGCACTGTGAATTTTTCTCGTAAGTTCTTCTATTTTTGAAATTTAATTTATTATTTGGAAGAAAGTTCAAATGATTGGAATATGTGTTGGGTTCATTAATTTCTTAAGTATTTTAATAAGGTGGAGTGTTTCTTTCCTTTTCGCAGTGTCTTCCAATTCATCAGATAGTTTAAAAATGGGAAATTTAAGAATTATTTTTTAAATTATCATAAATAAAAGAAACACCATCGCATTCTACAAGCTCAGATATCTTATTACCTTTATGACTGTCATATGAAGTAATCCTGTCAGCATTTATACTGATTGCATAAGTTTTATGGCTATTAAATCTACTTTAATCTATGATTAGCAAATTTGAATGTTTATTGCTAATTAACTAGCGAAAAGGGAACACAAATATGAATTTGAAAATAATCTTTAATTTATTTATAATTACTAGACTAATTCTGCATGTATTATTTATCAAAGTAGTAATAGAAATTGCATTAATGTTGGAATATTAGTACATTTACCACAATACTGGATTAGAATAATTCTATAAAACTTAAAACATCTCTTGTTATTGACAAACTTATTTAAGCATGCCAGTAAATATAAGGATAGCATCATAAGACTCCAAATCTAATAATAATAAGTAATATGATTTAATTAATGCAAAAAAAGCAAGTATGGAGTATTAATCAATAAACAATTAGCTATAGTTATACTTAGCTATTAGATAAAATAATTTATGTTACTATCAGATGTTGTTATATCTATCGTACTTACCAGAGTATTTAATAATAGCATACCACTAAATGTATCAAATTATGCTGTAATTGGTTTACATCTACGTAGAAATAAGGCTCGTAATCTCTGTTGCAAGTACATCAAGAGCCATATCAATCGATAATATTAATAATAATAATTTTATGGTTACATTGAGGTCTATGAGGCCCCCTTCATCTAAAATATATGTTAATATAAAAGGGTCAAACCCTTTTCAATTATCGATAATAATATTGATAAAATATGAAATATTGGGAAACTAAAAATTAAATGTACTTGTCTTTATTATGAAAAGTGATTATATAAATTTAATTAGGAACAAAAAGGTGCGAAAAATGGTTGCATATTTTATTAATATCGTTTCTTTTACTAACAGCAAATAATTTGCCTAATGCATATATTAATTATTATTATTCCCCAAAAACAATTCTACTTTAACAGACAAGTAAATCATTTCACATATTATCACTATTTTACAGAATGTGTTTGTAATTTTTGAATCTATAAATACAGTCATTTCTTCTTCATTACAAATACATCTTTTCAATTTCTACTCTAATATTAGTAACAAATAAGTAGTATTAAAATTACTAAACTATGCTTAGTTATTCATAAAGTTCAGAATAAATTTGTGAGTATTTAAAGCGAGAAATATCAAAAGAATAAATATTGTTTAAATTTTACTTACATGACAAGGAAAATTAAGAGTGTTGCTTTACTGATCCATTTTTATTCAAGATTATCTAGTTACTTTGAGTTTATATTTAAATTTTAATAAAAAATTAATTTATTTTTTTTAATTTTTGCATAATAATATCAACATGAAATGTCTACAATCTTAATAATTTCTATTGATATTGGCATGAATTACTCTAGTTGGGCATCACTCAGGCTGATATAAATAGCCAAGATCTGTTTATCTTTCGATGCAAACTTTAAATTGAAAAATAACCATGTGCTTTGCTCATGCTCAGTGCCTTTCTTCTACTTAAGAGCCGAAGTAACAATTGAAAAGTGCCAATTTTAGAAATGACTGTATCAAGTATTTAGATGATTCTTATTAGATAACTTATTTAATTTGTTATTTTATTTTTCATTGTAATCTTCTTTGAAGTAAGATCAACATCATTTGGAAATTATAATACAATCATAAATAACATATTATTGATATTTGTAATTTATATATTTCATATATTTGATTAATTTCAAGCAAATAAAAATTAAGAAACTATGGTAGATTTTTTAAAACTTCTGAAAAAAATGAGGCAGTGTTGTAGTAAATACTCAACAATAAAAAGCAGTAAGGATTCACTATGAAGGCAGTTAAGTTTTTCATAAAATAATGTAAAAATTAGTGAAAAAAAAATCAAATGTAAAACTAGTTTAATCATTTAGGTACCTTAATTATCGAGCAAATTTATATGAACAACGTAATTATAGATATTTAATTTACTTTTATTCACATTCAATATTGTTACTTTGTAGATTCAGTTGCTGATTATTATTATTATTGTCTCAACAATATTTTCGTTAGGCATGTCTCCTCAGTCTTTCAATCTCCTTTGCTTCTTGTCATCAAAATCTATCCGAGCTCCTCCTCTGCTTCCTGCGATTCCTCCTTTGCTGGTCTCTCCACAGTATTGTCACTCTCTGATCTATCTCTGTGGTCTACCTCCAAGCCATCTGCCACCTTCGTGTTATCCTTCGAAGCCATCTCTGCACCCTACGCAGCCAACCCAGCATCCTCCTCTGTAATTGCCATCGTCATAGTCTCTTCTATCGTGCCTCTCTTGCTCTCTCTCCTCAATAGCACCCCCATTCACGAGTCTCTCTCCTCTCCCCCTCGACTTACTAATCAGCTGGAGGCTGGTCTTAACATTGCGCTTCTCGGCATTTTTGTCAAGCCAGTATTGCAGGGGTAGTCACGGGAAAATCTTCTAATGGGGGGGGCGGCCAGGGGCACCATTCTATTCTCCATGTTTAAACATACGGACATAGTGTCTCCGACTTAGACATCTATGCTGGGGGCCGTAATAAGTAGAGATATTTATTAAGCGTGCGGACCACCCTATGGTATTGGGCGAGCGCTTTGAGCCACATTTCCTTGGTAATCGTAAAAATGATGCTGATCAAATTAATCTTAAACTTGCAAATCTCTCTCGCCTTTTGAGCTTTTTCTCTATGCCCAGAGCGCTTTCCTCTATCTTGCTGTGTGTGTGCAGGGTGGATTCTTTAACTGTTTAAAGGGGTTCAATAAAGATAGAGTGCTCTTACTTATGGGGGAGTAGAGGAATCTTAAAGGAGTATACCGTGCTCGCTGCACTCGTTGGCGTCTCAACCAATGGGGTTCCCATCCACTCTGGCACTTCAAAGCACTTATTCGACTTCTTCGCACCAATAAGAGCAGGCACATATGCCAATAGAGTAGAAGTTGATCAATTCTTAGGAAGCAGTGAATATAAGACTTTCTATTAGTACTGCTCATTAAGTCCCTGCGTTTATACCAACAGTCTCAACGCAAATGGAATTGTGACATCATGCTCTTCTAACACCCAATACACGAAGGGGGTCTTCCAACAGCCCTTCGAGTAACTAGTATTGTAGGTATTGCTAGAAATGATTACATGATCGTTGGACTTAACCATGCCACTGGTGTTCTATGGTTGCCTTGCCATGTTGATGCTTGCAATCGAGTAACAATCAAGGGTGAGTACTTCTACAAGATGACTTTGTACCATCCGTACACTCTGGCCTGTTAGACACCCTCCAGCCCCGCCATGTTAGACAATCGCAGCACTGGGCTAGCCAGAAACACACATGAAGCCTTCTTCACTAAGGCTGTGTAGGCTGAGATACTAGCTTCATCATTTGTGGCAGTTAGGAATATAATTTAAGAATGATTTAATTTATTAAAAGGTTTAAATATTAGAATATAAAATTTGGTTGCTTGTTAAATTGTGATGGAAGCCAATAATAATAATAAGAGCCTATAGTTAAAAATGAAAAGCAACCAAATATTAGTAATAATAATAATTAATTTGAATTAAAATTTAACATTTTCAAAAACTCCTATTTGAATTAAATTTACTCTTTTTTTTAAACCAGATGAAATAAAATTACCGAGGATTTAATGACATAATTTGTGTAAAACACTAAATATTTATATTTTCATGCTTGTAATAATATAAATATTTCTTTGTTAAAACAGCGCATAAAGTGATCTTTGTAGTTTAAGATCTTATTTCAATAGTATTACGCTTGATATAAAAATCTCCGTCCAACAAAGCTCTAGAAATTGTAAGTCGAAAAGAATAAAACTTTATATTTTATAAATCAATAAATATCCATTTATCACTGCAACAATATTTAATTTTTATAACTCAAAGCTCTAATTATTAAGTTCAATAATGCTATACTAAATATTAAAATGCTTATTAATCGTCTTTTAATATTTGAATTTTTCTAGTATAAAAATATTGATTTTTTATTTAAAGGGGCAGAAATTAAGATGGCAAACTCAATGCAGATGAGCATATATCAAATATTAAGATAATATTTTCTTAAAAATAAGCAACATAGCAATAGAAATTAAATTAATTGAATAAAAATTGTCCTTAACTCCCATTAACAAGCAAATCTTTAGTAACGACACATCAATTCAATTATTCCCTTATTTTTATAGTCAAATTTTATTTAATAGTGACTCCAATAAAACTGTAAGACATACTCAAAGATCAATAATTTAATGCATAACATGCACCAGAAAAGATCAATACCCCAAAACCCCAAAACCCCAATTCATGCTTAGTCTATGAGTTTATAGTGACTAGACTAGTCGTTTTTAATGCGAAAATGCGACTAATCGACTAGTTATGAGCTCTATAGTCTTCGACTAGGTCGATTGATGGTGTTCGTTGATGATATGAGCATGATAGTCAAAACATACAACTATACCTCACCATTGTTCAATTGGGTTGTTTGTGATTTAGTCTTAATTACAACTGTTAATCTTTAATTATAACTTAACAATTAATCAATATAAGCTTATTCTACCTTACTTAAGTGTCCTAGCTGTCTAGTAGTCATAAGTGAGTGTTTGTTGCTTAGTCCGACTAGCTAGTCGTATGTTGATCTAGTCGTAAGGGTAGTCCGACTACCTAGTCGTAGTCGATGATTTCTTAGTCTTAGTCTTACGACTAGCTGTTCCTCTCCACAGCTTTATAAGCAAGTTTAAGCAAGACTCTTCAACTTCAGCCTCCAACCAACCTGTATCTGTGTTATATCACTCTCTTGCTGCATACTGTACATGAGTGAATGGATATCCTACTATGTTTGAAGACTCTGGTCGTAGGTAGTCTAAACAGCGACTAGTCGAATCAAGACAGACTAGCTAGTCGGATTTGCTGCCACAAGGTTGCTTAGTCGTAAGACTAGGTAAATTACTCCTTCAAGGATAACTATCACTTACCCTGAGCGAACCATGTCGAACCATTCACAATAGTATCACTACATGCTTAGCATCATAATAGCAAGTGAAACTTGAGTCTACAGCGTTGGTGGAGCAAGAATCAAGTTTCGTCAAAGTGGTGGAAAATTTCCGAATTTTAGGTTTAGACTAGCCTAGTCGTAGAACAGAAATTTTAAATTGGATGTCAACTTATACAAAATAGGCATCAATCTATGATTCTGATAGACTAAACAACGTCAAACAGTCATCAATCATCCTTGTATCGACTGTCATTGATGATATCCAGCATAGAACCTCAATCAACCAGAAAAATAATATAATTCACATTTAAAGGATTTTAAATTGAACGAAGCAGGTTATGTATTTTTCTGGTTGATTGAGGTTCTATGCTGGATATCATCAATGACAGTCGATACAAGGATGATTGATGACTGTTTGACGTTGTTTAGTCTATCAGAATCATAGATTGATGCCTATTTTGTATAAGTTGACATCCAATTTAAAATTTCTGTTCTACGACTAGGCTAGTCTAAACCTAAAATTCGGAAATTTTACACCACTTTGACGAAACATTGATTCTTGCTCCACCAACGCTGTAGACTCAAGTTTCACTTGCTATTATGATGCTAAGCATGTAGTGATACTATTGTGAATGGTTCGACATGGTTCGCTCAGGGTAAGTGATAGTTATCCTTGAAGGAGTAATTTACCTAGTTTTACGACTAAGCAACCTTGTGGCAGCAAATCCGACTAGCTAGTCTGTCTTGATTCGACTAGTCGCTGTTTAGACTACCTACGACCAGAGTCTTCAAACATAGTAGGATATCCATTCACTCATGTACAGTATGCAGCAAGAGAGTGATATAACACAGATACAGGTTGGTTGGAGGCTGAAGTTGAAGAGTCTTGCTTAAACTTGCTTATAAAGCTGTGGAGAGGAACAGCTAGTCGTAAGACTAAGACTAAGAAATCATCGACTACGACTAGGTAGTCGGACTACCCTTACGACTAGATCAACATACGACTAGCTAGTCGGACTAAGCAACAAACACTCACTTATGACTACTAGACAGCTAGGACACTTAAGTAAGGTAGAATAAGCTTATATTGATTAATTGTTAAGTTATAATTAAAGATTAACAGTTGTAATTAAGACTAAATCACAAACAACCCAATTGAACAATGGTGAGGTATAGTTGTATGTTTTGACTATCATGCTCATATCATCAACGAACACCATCAATCGACCTAGTCGAAGACTATAGAGCTCATAACTAGTCGATTAGTCGCATTTTCGCATTAAAAACGACTAGTCTAGTCACTATAAACTCATAGACTAAGCATGAATTGGGGTTTTGGGGTTTTGGGGTAATGGTTCATGACTACTACTCTAGCAGCAGTTAAAAACATAAGTAGCTTCATGATAAACATTTAAATCTTTTTATCTTCATAAATTACTAGAGATATAATCAAGATCCTGACAAAAATTACAATGAATGCGATCACTGCTTGATGTTGCGGTAAGGAAGGGATAGAATACCCAGTGGGAATAGTTAATCTTAATCATGTTGTGGATTTATACGATAAAGCTTCTGAGTTATTTCGCCTCAAGGGAAGTAATGTTAATAATGAATACTGCCAGCACAGATATATGAGGACTCGACTCTTCAACAATATAATATTCAAGAAGCATCATTGGTACTACCTCCTCAACCTTGAGGTTAAAGTTCTCATCTCAACAGCAAATAACTAAATTTTGACTTCTTGCTTGAAGCTCTTTAATGTTAATAACTAAGGAATGTCTAGTCAAAGCCACAAACAGCTTAATATCATGATTCAGATAAATCATGAGATATGTTAGGAAAGATTAATTTGACTTAATCACTTACAAGTATTACCTCCAAAAACTATTAGTGATAATAATAATAATAATAATAATAAATTGAGAAATGATATTTTATAATTAAATTATCCACTTTCAATTATATAAAAACACCTTAAAAATAGCCCGTATTATTATAGTGATAGAGAGAGTCTATGAAGCATTTTAAATTAATAATATTATTTGATATAAAATTTCATCTAACATACTTTACCTTCTTTATTTTTGTATAAAATATAGTATTCTAATTTACTTTATAACGATACCAAAGAAGGTATGAATTTGAGTTAGATAAATATGAAAGTTTATTATAATAAATAAAACTTGCTGTATTCATATTTATAGTTTAGACTACTGACTATGTATTTATCGTACTTCATAATGCTGCATCAGATTTAATACTGATAAAAAAATAATTTAAAATAAAGGATATTCAAATAAAGTTTGAGTTATAACAATGATATAGGTAACTTTAACTAATTTTACTTAAACTTCCATTTATGATAAATAAATTAAAAAATAGAAGTTTGTTGCAAACTAATTTATATTAAAATGAATTCTTTTAAAACAAAATAGAAGAAGAAAAACAAACTCAAACAGCATTGCCATTCTTATATTCACCACATAAAATATCACTGTATCTAAATATCATCATGTTTATACTCTTCCTTTATGTTCCTTAACGACATAAATTATATCACAACTGATTCACTGCTCTTACCATGTATAACATTTAAAAATAAAAAGTATCTATAATTGTAATTTTTATATTCTTAGAGAGTGACTGTTCCACCAGCATGCCATTAAAATTTATTTATTTTAATATAAATCAAATAGTTATATTCCTTTATACAAAAATATATCTATCATGACGATATTCATGTAATTGATACAATCTGTAGTAGCAAATATTAAGACCGTTTCTATAAAATAGTATGTTAATAGATGTTTATAATAATAAATACTTTAAACTAAAATAAATTAGCATTGTTTCTCCATTTTTTTATTTAAGAAAATGAAATATGCCATTTCTGCACTAAAACAGTTAAATCAAGTAAACAAGCTTTTCAAGATAAATAACGATTTAAGTCATGAATACCCTATTCAATTAGATACCCTGGCTAGTAATAAGGGATAGAAAGACTTTAGTTCTTAAGGATTCTGTCAATTGAAAAGTTCTTTTCAATTTAATAATAAAGGTACTAACAAATAAATTAGTGCAAGAAGAGGCAAATTAATTTGAAAAATAAATTATAATCAATTTTAAGCTGGAATAATCCTCAATCTGCTAACTTTAAAGAACTCTTTATTTAGAGGTTGCATCAATTGACTGCTCAAAATATTAAGAACATTAATATAACAATAATATTTTTTGTTAAATTTTGACAAGATCTTAAGACCACTCTAAATGGATCCCAATTTTTATTAGCTACTTTTTCTATAAAAATTTATTATCAAATTTAGATGTTTTGACGCTTTAGGATCATCAAAACTCTAATAAATATATTCAAACAAATGGATCATACTATTTACTTATTAATAAGCATGATGTATAAAGTTTAGGAGTGATTTGAATAATGGAACATGAAGATCTCAGAGACGGAAGTAAAAATAACAAAGATAGTTAGATTTTTTATTTAAAATCCAGCATTATAAAGTCTACTAGAGAAGTTGTTGACCTCGACTAAATGACCACACTATTCGAAATTAATAATTGACGATATGTTTATTAATAATTCGAAATCAGATTAAAGAAAGATCAAATTCTTTATGTTACAATATAAGGCATTTCTGACTGATAACTGAATGTATTATTACATTGTATTACACAAATAAGATAAGAAGAGGCACTCATTAGGATATGTATATATACGAGCATTGGGAATTTTGCGAGTCTTGCAGAATAAGTAATAATATTCATATGATTAGATAATTTAATGTATTTAAGAGAATACTGTTGATCTTAATGTGTAAAAATTACTATTTTAAAGATAATTTGGTAATAATTTATAATTGAAAAAATTAATCATAATTATAAATATATATATATATAAAATTCTATATTGATTTTGAGAAAATATTTTTTATAATAATAGTGATTTTATTTTTACCGCCAATTATAGTATTCTTGATGTTCATAGTGAAATAATAAAAGGTACACCATTTTAATGGATGCAAGAGAATTGGCTCAACCATGGTCTTTGCATCAAGTCATAATTACTTTCCAAAAATAAAATATTATTAAATTATAAATATCAATATTGTAACGAGAAGCCACAACAAGCAACATAATTGTTTCCAAAATCCCATGATATTTACAAAAATTAAATAAAAATTTCACACAATAATTTCTCAAAGTCGAGTGTCTAGTTGAGCCATTGCTCATGTGCATCTCATTATCTTAGTGAAACTGCAAATATGGATATCAAAATGTATAATTTGTATTATGCAAAATTACATCATAAAATATTATATTACTATCTTTTCGCTTAGTTCATATCTCTGTCTTATTAATTGTTAGTTATGATGTTGATTTATTTACGAGTAAGATGATGTTAATTTAATTTTTTTTATTAAGATAATTTCAGCTTGCTTTATATTTAATCACTTATATTTCCTCTTATTTCAATTGCTGATTATTTTACTAACTTGTATTAATATTTCATCTTAATTTATTTTAATAATTTCAATCATTATTGTTATTCTAATTGTTTTCTCGACATATTAGAATTTAGTTATAGTTAGTTTATTCTTTTCAATATTAAATATTACATTCAAAACCCCCAAAACCCCTAAAGTTGTTTGATTGAGTTTTTGATTGATAAAAGTAGACTATTAGTTCATACTTTATTAGAGTTTAATAGGGTTTATGGAGGGGTTTAATGTTTAAATATTTGTAATTTAAGTGAGTATAACAAGGGAGTTCTTAAAACATTTCACACAAACATAAGCTTAGAGTCATGTGGCATTTCTCTGAATTTTATCTTTCTAAGTTGCAGTTTGATTATTTCTATTGTTAATTAATTCTCATAGTTTGGCTTGATAATAGTAGAGTATAGTATGCAAGCTCTCTGAGACCTCAATTTATTTTATTTTTATCAAGATATTGTTTGATTCTCAGCTTGGAATCTCTCTCATACTTGCAGCTAAAGTAATCGTTTCTTGATATGTCGCTCTCTATAATTATTACTGCTAGGGCCCAGATATCCCATTAAGCGTCTTTATCTCATTAGTCCTCTCTCTGGAAAATATCCATGAGTACCGTATACATTTCGTAATACAGAGGCTTGCACTCTTTGAGATCTGTTGAAATTAATAATATAAACTTTAAGAGGTCGAAAGTCCATCATAATGTTCTCTAGCTTTAAGTCTGTAAGAACATAGCCAAGCTTGTGAAGTTCTTCAATACCTTCAACTATTTACTGAATGATATATCCAATTTATCTTTGGCATCTATTGTCAGATAAAAATCCTTTGTAAGTCAACTCGAGGTGAGGAAGTCTAATTGCAACATGATATTTTTGAAGTAGTATAGAATCTAGCTAAATAATATGCCTACACTCTATAAACTTTGTCTGTTATAGAGTATAATACTCATTAGCAAATTCCATTTAGAACTTGTCATCAGCAAGGAAGTAATTGAATGGATATATTTATAGGCATATTAGTCATCAGTGATTACTCTCTTCTCTACTTTATCCTTAAGAGTGAGGTAGCTTTCAAGACAAGAATCTATGACAATAATTTTTTAAGATTGGAATCTTCATCGCCTCAATTTTTAACATGATTTTGTTTATCTCATAGACAGGAAAGTTCTAGACAGCTTCTTCACTTCTATACTTCAACTCTAAGAGACTCGGCAGGATTTCTTGATCTTCTTTTTTATAGGAATCTTTTTCCAGCAGGTTCATGAATAAAGACGGAACTTTGATTGTGCTTTTTCTTTAAGTCCTCTTTGAGGTCTCTTGTATGAGAATATAGCTTCTCATAGAACTCACAGTTATTTTTGCCATCCTTCTTTTAATGCTAGAGATATAACCTTGGCATATCGTTATTTATATCTCTCAAATGTATCTTGTAAATTGACTTGTGAGGAAAACTTTATTGCTTTCTTTACATTAATAGTCTACTTTGGCTTGTAATTATAAATGTACTATGGCGGGTTGTTTAACCTCCTCCTCATTTTGCACACCTTATATGATGACTTCCTGTTTAATATTTATTTAAATTTTTAACTAAGACTGGTCAAAGTTGTCATAAGTAGGCTCCCACTGAGTACAAGCGTCTCTGGTCTCTACTTTTCTAGGTTGCTTGAATGATAATTTTTATTGACTTTACCACAAGTATAGCCGCTCTTCTTAAAAGGTTAGCGCTCATTTTAGTTTCCTGATATATTTTAGTATATTAATTATAAAATATACCTTGATAAACTATAATAGTAGAGTATATGACACTTTGGTAGATTCTTTGCTGAGAGGTAAGTAAATTAATTAACCAGAGAAGACTGTAAGTTGAAATATTTTATGAGAATTTTACATGTTTTAGTAAATTAATATACTCCTAATGAAGTTTTGTTTCTCTAGGAGATTATCCAAATCAAGCTTGAACATAATTTGGAGACAAAATTATTAATAATTAATATGCTCCTAATTCAGTTTTAACCTTAAAATTTAACTGCTAATAAAGTTTGAACTTAATTTGGAGGACCTCCTAAAATAATTAAACAGTATTAGGAGCAATTTAATGGATAGATTGATAAAAATGGAAATCAATCTGTGAAACTTGGAGCAAGTTTTTCAATGCTTCTCCGTATATCTTTTCAATGTTGACCTCCAGTAGGTCCTCCCTATTTAGTAGTAAGATTTTAATAAACTTAGAATGGATATCCATAATTTTAAATTTCATTAACATTTCTAGAAAGAGGAAGTAAGATGGAGTCTTTGAATGATGCAATGAAGAGAATTTAATCTCAAGATTTAATAGGAAAATTTCGGAGTAAAGAGGACCTTTATAGATATTTGGTATATCAAGGTAAGTGCTTAAGTAAGATTAATAAATCAATAATAGTTGGATTGTTCTTGCCACTTAGGAGGGAACTATTATCTCATTCTTAAAAGCCTTACTGAGTGAAGAGAAAAATGCTTTTGAGTCTAATGAAATTAGGATGATAGAGATACCTAACTACCCTGAAATATCAGTGACAAACCTATATGACGATGCTATTAGTGATCCAGACGTAGCTCTCTACCTTCCATCAAAGCTACAGGTCTCTAATAAGTTTCCAGAGAGAAACTTCTTCTCTGGTGTTCTTGCAACTCTGAAACCTGAGTACTTAAATGAAGTTATTTAAGAAGCTCATAAGAAATGCTACAGCATATCTCCTGAATAAAAGAGAAGCGAGGTATTAAAATAAGTGACGCCTAGCTGTAGGAACTTCAAAAGGATCCTTTGATCTCAAGCAAGCTTAGTCTTCTAACTTTATAGAAAAACCTGGTACTGCTATATACTTGATGAAAGAGCGCAGCAAATTAAACAGAGAGAGAAAGTCTCAAGCGAAGCATGAATTGAGTAAGAGACTCTTCAAAGATTTCTAAAAGCAGAGGAGATGAACATAGATGCAGGGACTGGCACTAATAGAAGAAACATGGGACCAGGCAAACCTTAAAAGGAAGAAAAGAAATAAAGGCCAAATCCCGATACGGGCAAATTTAATATGTGAATATATTCATTCGTTTAAATCTAATACTTATTTATAAACACAAAATCTCCCTTCTCTTGCGCACACTTTAGCTTTCTCATCACTGACTCTTTTAGCAGCTCTCTAAATAAAATCTTCTGTATCTATCTTTAAGTCGTGCATCAAGTGATAGAGTAGTAGTTTCTTGTAGTGACCTTTCAATAACCCCCAATATAATTTAATTCAATTGAACTGAGGACTATAAGGAACATTAAATACAGGTGTTATATTTAGCCTTTCATATTCCTTCCTTGAGTCTTTAGTTTTATGAACTGACAAGTTATCAACGAAAAGAATATTCTCTTAGTCAGCGTACTTGTCTCTGAGTTATTGCAAGAAGTTAATATATTATTCAGTCTTTATAGAAAGAGGGTGAATAACATAAGTCTAGAGGCCACTATCTTCACTTATTCCATCGAGAATAGCATGAGTTTACACCTTAACCTTTTCGTTATAAACTTCTTTATTACTAGATCTCTTGTACCAAACCTTGATATAAAAGTATTGAATGTAAATACAGCTTCATCAGCGTGTATAAACTTTATATTATGCTCTTAAGACCTCTGCATTTAATCGAATATATATTTTAAATTAGTATTATAAAATGGAATATTAAAGTCAATCACTCTCTTAATGCGATTGACTATCTTGTAAGATATTCCATTCTTTTTATATATGTTGGCTATCAATTAAGCAGAGATGTGAAGCTCAGGAAATTGGCGATGAAACATCACAGCCCTCCAGGCTAGATAGAAATGAGCCCAGTATTTAAGAGTCTTATCATTAATAGGATGTCAATATGATGCTGCTAAAATTTTAAGGTTCTTTTAGGCTTAGAATTAAGATGCTATGTCTTTAAATTCAATGCTAATAGATAGTAAACCTAACAGTAGCAGGAGATTTATTGAGCAGCCTTGCCATAGATGTATAATTAAGAATAGGCCTGAGTTGATCACCATATTAATCGCATCCATAACGCTACTTAAATAATTAATTTTTATACTCACTGTCATAAAATGACCCCAAAACTCCCATATACTAACTTAAATTACTAATATTTAAGCATTAAACCCCTCCATAAACCCTATTAAAACTTTAATAAAGTATGAACTAATAGTCTACTTTTATCAATCAAAAACTCAATCAAACTACTGAAGGGGTTTTGGGGTTTTGATTTAATATGGGTAAAATCTAGAATAAAAATATAAATTATTTAATCAAATTTATAACTGCCAAAAATTACACAATTTTCCAGATCTAGTTATATCTATAATTACTTAACTTACTTATATTCAAATTAATATTAAATGATCAAATACATCTTTAGATTATATATTAGAGGTTTAAATATTATTGTAGAAAAAATATATAATTTATGTTTATTTTAAAGTTGTGAGTTTAAATTGTAGTATGTATGTTAGTTTATTTTATTAATATATCAATTTTTTGAATAATTTAACTAGTATAAACAAGCTGTCTTTTCGAAATAAAAAGTTATTGCCTCCATTTTTGTGAAGATGTAAATTAATAAGAGAAGATCTTTTATCTTATGTTATAATTAATGAACTCTATGATCTGTTTGCAGTTTAATTGTTTGTTGATGGATAGTATTTAAAAATTAAAAAGGTTTACTAGTCTTCTTATTAGCTAATAGTTAAAAAAATTGTTGTAACCTCTCAAAATATTTAATCCTCATTTAAATTACGAATTATTTGCATTTGAAGGTTTTAATTGCTATTATGCCAGAATCATGAAAATCTTGATATTATTTTGAACTTGAATTAACATAGTCATGTAAAAATATTTAGCTATGGGGTAAAGTGCAATTGCTAAATGCGAATAAAATTGATTGTAGAGCATAATCCTTTTGCATTGCTAAGCTAGTTATTATATTTATATATTTTATTTAATTTATTCATGAATTGTATCTATTTCATGGAATTTATTAGTTAGTTCGTGTTAGGTTCAGTATTTTTAAGGGGCATCAGGGCTTATTCATATATTGTTCCAGTCATCTTTGGTATTATATTTGTAAGACAATCTTGAATAATTTCTGTTTATTTGAATCTATCCTTAAATTGTGAACTGTTTATATTTTTATACAGCTGCTTCGTATTTATTCGATTTATTATAAATTTATTTATTATTATTGGTTTCATTAAAACCATTCTATGAGTTCAGCATTTAAATCAAGTTTGAAAATTAAGTTTCTGAATACATCATATGGAATTATTTGGGTTAATAATCCTGAATGTTTGAAGTAAATTATTTTGGTTAGAAAAAGTTTTCATTTAATTATTGAGAGATTTTATTAATTAGATGTGAAAAACGGAATATCTTCAAAGCTCTTATAATCATGAATTTATTGATTAAATCGTTTTATAATTTTGCTTTTAAATGATAGGAGTATTTGCTTCAATTATTTTCGTCTTCTTATTATTGTTAAATTAAATTCCTATCCATTTGATCAATTTTAACCAGCATTTAATTGATAATCATGACATGAATAATAATGTTAATTTGATTCTAACAATATTTTGAAGGAATTAGCTTTTTTACTCCTTTTCAACAGTTACTTATAGTTTTAACTGCCCAGAGATATTGGGCATTAACTTATTTTCAATAAATTTTTTCATATTCCTTACTGGTTTAAATTTCTAGTAAAAAAGGAATGAAGTGTTGACTATTGATTCCCTTCTAACTATTCTATGCTCATTTATTTTACACCTAGGTTTATCAATAATTTTTTGTTAATATTGATTTACATTTGCATTATTTTATCCAAGAACATATTTTGTTAAATATGCTAGAATTATACTGTAGAAGTATAAATGGTTGTTACTGCTTAAATTAGCTTTTATTGGTCAAGAATCAGTTATGCTTGAATCATCAATTATTCTAATACTTTTATCATCATTAATAACTTGAATTAAAACCTTAGAATCTAGGTTGCGATTCATTTTTTTGATAAGTTTATGTTGTTGTGAATATGTTGCTGATTTTTATTGCAAACTACTAAGCTAATTCATTGTTTTTATTCCTAAACTTAATATTCATCTTTGAAGTAGTTTGATTTTACTTGATTTTAAGACGTATGATGTGGATTCTATTATTATGTTCTTGGGGTATTGGGGTTTATGGGGTTTATATAATTTTAGTTAATGAAACAATGGAATGTGAGATAGCTAACTACTTAGGATTTATTGAAGGGGTCTCACTAGGGATCCCACAAACTTTATAGTCCTTAAGATAAAAATCTAAGGATTTTTTATTTAGGTTTAATTGCGTGTTGTTAACCATTTCTGACTTTGACCCTTTACTTGCAGCTGATATTAATATTCTTAGGTTAAATGTTGTTGATACAGTGTGATTTGATTAAAATATTTTAAAACGGGCTGCTTTGAGGAATTTTATTTGAACTATCAATATTCAGAATTTAGGACGTTTTCTCTCGCTTCATCATTTTTAAAATAATCATCTTTACTGCTAAATTCCATTAAAACTTGCTTGAATGATGTATAAAATCTTGAACTTTTATCAATCACTTTTAAGATTAGGGCTAAGGAATGACCTAGTTGAAAATTTATTTATAGCTTGTTCAATTTCAGTGATTTAAAGCTTGATTAATAAGTGATTGTATTGTTCTCTTATCAATGAGTGGGGTGCCTATTAATTTACTTTAAGTTAATTCACTATATTGAACTTGTGAGGGGTAAAAAATAGTCTATAAATTTAACTTTGACCAAATCTGCAATTAATTATTAAATGTTTGTTTTTACTGAATTAAAACTTTTATTGATACGATTTTGCTGTGCATTCAGTATAATTTGAGCTACAATTCAGTCATCTATTTTATTAATGGATTTAAGTTTTACTCAATTTAGAAGTGTAACTTACAATTTCATAGCATTTCGTTTATAGTTGGAGGAGAAATTTGATCTAAATTTTGAAAGAGCAATTATAATGAGCAATTATTTCAACCTTAGTATTATCTAGTTTCACTTTGTAGTTTCCTACCATATGATTTAATCGCTCATCCTAATCTTATAACTTTGTATTAAAGGCAGATGTAGGATTTTTTAGTATAACACGGTGTTAAGTAAAGGCTGAAATAGCTCTAACCCAATTAAATATTTTATTATTGGTATTTAACTACTTGAATTTTCTTAATCTTAACTCATGTAAATAGATTGCTAATGTTCTATTTACCATTATTTTATGACTAGGCAGTTTTTTATTGTAATTTTGCAATTTAGTGTTCTAAAAGTATTCAAATACTCTTAATGCTAATTTTGACTGTCATTATTGATATTTCCCAAATTTTTTATTTGGTTATTGTTTTAAAACTATTAATTCTGATTGAATTTGCTTTAAAATGGTTTTAGTAAAGAAAGTTAAAGTTACAAACATTTCAAATGATATTTACCATCTTATCAGATACCATTTATATTGATTTTGTTGCTTCAATATTTTAAAGTTATTTATGTATATTAAAATTGAATGCCACTTGTAATTATACATTCAAAACCCCAAAACCCCTTAATGAGGTTTATAAGTGCTTTGATTTGTAGGGAATTTGTTAGGGGTTGGGGTTTTTAATAAGTTTTAATGTGAAATTTATAGTAAATGTATTTAATTTAATCACTCAAAATGCACTTTTGGATCATGTGGAAGAGGTCTGAAGTTTATCTTACTTAACCACAACTCTATCTATTCTATTGATATTTCTGATCTTGAGTTTGGTTTTATTATTATTTACTCTGCCATTTGTTTCATTGATTGAGATTCTCTTGTTTTGTCAATAAATTGCTTTATTCTTTGTTTTGCATCCTTCTCGCATCTTGTAGAGTAGTAATCTTTGCGAGGCATATCGCCCTCTATTATTATTGCTGCTAAAGCCCACATATCCGACTTTAAGTCTCCATCTCTTCAGTCTTCTCTTTCTGGATAATAGCCTGGAGTTCCCTTTACACTTCCAAGTTTTGATACTTCCACTCTTAAGGCTCTGTTGAAATCAATAATTGTTACTGTTACTGGTGAAAGTTCAACATTATATTCTTTGGCTTGAGATCTCTGTGAACAAAGCCTAACTTATGAAGCTCTTTGATACCTTGTATCGCTAGGTTGATATTAATGCAAGCTATCTATGATTTCTTTGATCAGTTATGAAATCTCTGAGTGTCATTTCAAAGAGTGGTAGTCTGAAAGCTACATGATCTTTGGCTAGGAGAACAGCATCTAGCTTTATTTAGTATTTGCACTTTTTATACTTAGCCTGAGTGAGTACTTAATATTCATTAGTAAACTCCATTTAATATTTATCATCACTAAGGTGATAGTTGAAAGGATATACCTTGTAGGCATACTGATGATCCTTAATAACTTTCTTCATAGGAGTCTTCTAGGATTAGGTAGCTTTAGAGAGATGTATCTAAATCAATCTATGCAAGTACTGGAATTTCGTTATATTTTAATCATGATTTTAGTGACCTCTGATGCTAAGAGGTTGCGTGCAATCCTTACATACTCTGATTCGCTTGCTTGTTAAACTCAGCAGCTTAAAGAGGTTCCCTTGCTTTTCTTTTGTTGAGCAACTTCAGTTGAGTGTCTTAATCTTCAACTTCTATCTCTTTTTTGTGGGCTTTTAAAAGATGCTTCTTTAAATCTCTTGTATGAGAGTACTGCTTATGGCACTCAAAGCAATCATACTTTCCACTTTGTCATGCTTTAAGTATACAGTAGGCTTTGCTTCCTTATGGACCTTCATATGTTTGTACCAGCTTGATTTATGAGTGAAGTCTCTTTCACACTTCTCAGAAAAATATACTTCAGCTTCTTCAGTTTTTATAGGAATTTCATTTTTACCTTTCTCCTCCTCTCTGTCTTCCACACACTTGTTTGCCATTTATTTTCTATTATTAATTTCTATTTTAATAACAGATACCTCAAGTTATAGCTCTGGTTGTTCTTTATGAGAGTTCATCTCGCAGCTGTCACACTTTTTATTGCTGCCAAAGGTAAGTCTCATTTAGTTTGATGGAATTGCTGTTGTTTTCTTAAAATGTTAGCGCTCATATTTAAATTTGAATTTAAAATTATAAAACTGCCTCTATAACTCAGAGCTAATAAGAGAGCTTTGAAACCCTATAAGTTTTAAGGGAGAATTTTAGAGTAAAAGCGAAGAAAATTGAGCACTAAGAGACGAACCAGCTCTAAATATGGGTGAAAAAGTAACCATTTTTACTATCAATAATAAGTTGATTATAGAACGTACCGATTTAGGAGGTGCACCTAATTAAGTAGTACTGCTTTAGGAGGTATTTTGTGATTTTTTATTAAAATTATGGTGCTCCTAATTAAGTACTATCTTTAATTAATGCTCCTAATTAAGTACTTGCATTTTAGGAGTTGCTCTTAATTAAGTACGTACCAATTTAAATTTAAAAATATGGAACTATAACAGTAGAAATTGATATCAATCTCTCAAGTTTGAAACCAGTTCTCAAAATCTTCTCCATATCCTTCTTAGAGGTTGACCTCCTATAGGATGCCCATATTTAATAGTAAGTTTTACAGAGGTATATAATTGAAATCAATAAACTTAAATTTGAATATCATTTCTTAGATCTGTAAACAAGATGGAGTCAATGAATGATGCAATGAAAAGAGTGCAAGCACAAGAATTGATTCAAAGATTTAGAAGCAAGGAGGATTTGCACCGCTACCTGGTGCAGCAAGGTAATGAACTCATAGTAAGTTATCTTGATTATGTAGTTGGTTTGTTCCTGCCAACGATGGAAGGTACTAAAATTTCATTTTTAAGAGCGATACTCTGCGAAGAAAAGAAAGCATTGAAAACTTAAGATGTAAAGTTTGCAGAGATTCCAAACTATCCAGAAATCTCAGTGACTAACTTATATGATGATGCTATGAATGACCCAGAGGTTTCGCAGTACCTGCCTACTAAGAAGTAGTTGTCAAATAAACTACCTGAAAGAAACTATTTCTTTGGCATACTTGCA
This sequence comes from Oxytricha trifallax, assembly GCA_000711775.1. Taxonomy (NCBI): domain Eukaryota; phylum Ciliophora; class Spirotrichea; order Sporadotrichida; family Oxytrichidae; genus Oxytricha; species Oxytricha trifallax. The sequence goes on along the minus strand of ARYC01001550.1, from coordinate 15,977 downwards.
ACAATTAAAGGTGATTACTTGAAAGAAATTATTCAAGAATCTCATAAGAAAAGGTACAGCATCTCTTCAGAAGATAAGGATAAACAGGGGATCAAGATAAGTGAGAGCTGGCTATCAGAGTTGCAGAAGCACCCATATATTTCAAGTAAGATTTATAGTTTAACTCTTTAGAAAAATCTGGTACTGGCATCTTCTTGATGAAGGAATAGAGCAAGCTTCACAGAGAGCGAAAGTCGCAGACAAAGTATGAAGTTAGTAAGAGACTTTACTCTAATATTTAGCCTCCAGAGTCAATGGACATAGATGCTGGAGCTGGCAGCAAGAGAAGAAACTTAGGAGGAGGGAAGCAAGAAATAGAAGTAAAGAAAGAGAAGCCAGCTCCCTCTAAAGAATTTTAAATGTGACTTAAATATTCATTAACTTAACTACAAAACTTATTTATATACATTCACTCTCCCTTCTTTAGCACACTTTTAAGCCAATAAATTATCTACTCTCTTCGCTGAGCTTTTAATAAAGTCTACTGTATCGATAGGTAGGTCATGCATCAAGTGGTATAGCAGCAGTTTCTTGTAATGACCTTTTAATATACCCCAGTAGAACTCAATTCCATTAAACTATGGACTGTAAGGTACGTTGAACACTGGCGTTATTTTAAGTTGTTCATAACTCTTCCTTGTTTCTTTAGTCTTATGAACAGAAAGATTATCAACAAACAGTATAATCTCTTATTCAGGGTACTTCTCTCTCAACTGTTCTAAGAACTTAATATATTGCTCTGTCTTAATAGAGCGAGGATGAATAACATAGGTTTCTAAACCAGTATCCTCACTAATTCCTCCAAGAATTGCCATCGTTTATACCTTGACTTTCTAGTCATATACTTCTATATTACTATGCCTCTTATACCAAGACTTCTAGATGAAAGTGTTGAAGGTAAACACAGCCTCGTCAGCATGTATAAACTTAATATTATTCTATTAGGCTCTCTGCATTTAATTATAAAATATAATTTAAGTTGTTGTTGTAAAATGGCAGAGTGAAATCAATCACTCTCTTGATACGATTCACACCTTTGTAAGAGATACCATTTCGTTTATAGATGTTAGCTATAGACTGAGCAGAGATCTTCAACTCAGGGAATTGGCGATGAAACATAGTAGCTCGTTGGTCTAAAGAGAAGTGAGTCCAATACTTTAATGTTCTCTCATTAATAAGATAATCAATATGCTTCTATAGAAACTTTTACTACCTCTTAGGCTTAGAATTTAGCTACTATTGCTTTAATTATAGTGCTATAAGACAGTGGGAGCGCACAGTTGACGGACTTCGCTTTATGAGTAGCGCAATAGACTTATAGTTTAGTACTGGTTTGATTTATTCACTGTATATATCACATCCATATCGCAGTTTAAACACTTAATCTATATAATCTTCATCATAAATAGACCCCAAGAGCTTGCTATTTTTGTTTCGCATTTAATTAATAACCCCAACCCCTAACAAATTTCCTACAAATCAAAGCACTTATAAACCTCATTAAGGGGTTTTGGGGTTTTGAATCTAATAACTCAACTTTTATACGTTTGGATACTTAGCAAGAAGCCATTACTTCTATAATAAAAGATGACTATTAGTATTATCAGAATTTCTCCAATAGTTCTAGTAGAACGCACAAAATGGAAAAATAGTTTTACCAAAATCACATATTCCATGAGAAAGAAATTTTTTAAAAAAAAATTAAAGAAATTAAGGATAGGAAAAAAGGACTATATGTCTAGATATATACAATTTAATTTCAATTTAGTTTAATTAAGTTTATATATATATATATAAATAATTATTCCTGAGCATTTAAATGACTGATAAAAGAGGGAAATATTTTAAATAAAATTGAATATCAATTTCTTTGAATTTTCAAATTAAATTATATTTTAAATTATTTCTTTAAATTTAAAGTGTAAAATTGTTTATGACTAAAAATTCAACAATTAAAATAGAAATTATAATTTTAAATTAAAAGTTAGATATATTGTTTTGGACACTTCTGAACTTTGAATTTGTAACTATGAATTTTGAGAGTTAACCTATGACAGTTGATCTCTTTGCCAATGAGAAAGTGAATGCTATGAAATATAAGCGCTTTAATACTACTTACCAGTTTTTTCAATCAATCTTTGTCAATTTATGAGAATTTGCTGATGTATATTTGATTAATTTAATAAATTTTTTGAGACATTTTCTTGATAAAATTATAACTGGAGGAATTTGGTGAAAAAGAAATTGATACAAGTTCTTGGACTATATTTTTGGTACCAAGCAAAAACTTCTTGCAACAAAGTACTGGAGCTCAAGCTCTCAACGAGAAAGTAAGTATTATTGACATTATAAATATACATGAGTAGGAAAATCACTTCAGAGTATTGATTAATTTGAGATTGTAAAGTGATACATTCATGAAAGCGATTATGCAAAATGGAATCTATTTCATTCTTGCTGTAGACAACACAAAACCTTAATACTATATATTTATATAAATTTTATTACTACGAGAGAGAGAGAGAGTCATCAGAGAGACAGTTCAGCTATTTTGAGTAGAGACTCCGCCTAACTCACTCAACAAAGTTCTACAAAAAACTAGGATCAATAGACTTTATAACTTGACTAAACTTCATCATATTGCAATAATGGGTATTAAGTGATTACAAACTCCGCTAAATTCAATTCTCTCAAAACCAATTTCAAGGAAGACTTTTCAAAGAATTAAATTTATTCTGACAGTGACTCACAGCACCTGATCATAAACAAAAAGAACTCAAAAATGATTAAAAATCTCTATACAACATCAATAAGTAAAGACTCAAAATTTTCATCCTCATTTAAGAAAAGAAGATATCATAGTCCTATATTAACATATTAAGAGAGTTTTTTAAACATAAACTCTTTAGAAATTTAACAAAATTGTATTTATATTTTAAATCAAGATACACTTCAAATACTTCTAGGAAATCCAATATACTTTGTGATTTGTTTGGAAAAGAAACTCTGCAAAAATTAAATTCTCACCATAAAAAGCCTATTTTTTGAGAAGGGAACTCAATCTGCTTTGTCATAGTATAATTTAAATAAGAAAGCTTTCACATTTAGAGAAGACTTAGAATCTTTTTATAAAGTTTCGAGGTTCAGTAATAATAGCGATAACTATGGAGAACTTGATCCTATAGAAGATTATAAAACTGAGAGTAATTACTTTTAAGAACAAGAAGAATATATCGAGGGGACTTAAAGTCACACAAGTCACCACAACCCCGCTTCTTTGGTACTAAATCCAAGTCAAAGAAATTAAATCAAATTTTATAAAGTAATAGTTCTTTTTTCACAAATAGATATTAAATTTTATAAGCAGAACAGAAAATTGAGGAAAATGCTTCAAAGAAGGTTGCGATTGACAAGAAATACAATTGGTTTATTCGATAAGAAAAGATCAGGAGCCAAAGAGAAAGGCAAAAGTCAAACATCATATTATTTAATTATATTAAACTACCTTAAGTGGAATACTTACTTTTAATGGAGAGAAGATGTATTTTATTCTTTTGTAATTTTAAGCTCAAATTTCAATGCAATAGCAGTTAGATTACAAAAGGTTAAATCTGAGAAGCGATGGTGAAATAATTAAGAGATATAAAGACACCAAATTTTATTCATTTGCTTACATTCAGAACACTTTGTTAAGAGATATAAACAAGCCACAGAGAACTTTTCGATAACCCCTCAGAGTTCGTCTTATACTTTCCATTGGCTTTATTTTTTATTAAACTGAGAACATAGTACTTTTCTGCAGGGTTTTATTGATTTTAAATATTTTTAATGGTGTATTGCCACAAAGATTCCCATAGTGGTGGAAGGGTTCATTGGTGGTTAAAAAACATGGAGATTAGTCAGAAGCTGGAGCTAAAAAGCCTCGTCTTCGTAACTTCAAAATCAAGCTAAAGTTGACCCAAAGATTGATCAAAGTGACTCAAACTTGGATTAGTCAAGAGATATGATTGATTCATCAGAAAATTCGAAAGTTAATTGCTTAAATACCTTTGATGAATTCTTGCTTTGAACCTCAAGCTATTGGGGAAGGAAGCTACCTCACCAAAAGACTAACAATAATAAGCTTTTGAAAACTCTAAAGCTTACTATTAGATTGAAAGAGCATGATTTAGCTTTCACATCATGTTCAACAATTAATTTCACTGATATTTCAAGAGAGATCTCGTGATGTTTAAAATTTACCATAAGAAATGATTTAAAATTGAATATGAATCAATTACTACTTCAAAAATTGTTACAAGTTCTTGTTTTATCACAAGTTTTAATTCAATCATTAATTTTTCAATCTTTTGATAATAAAAACACAAAAAATTAATAATACATATGATAAAATAAGAAAATTTAATGAAATTTATATTAAAATGTCTATAAATTTTGATTGTAATATTATACAATAGGTTTCATTATTTTTAAATTTTGATCCTAATTTATAACGAATTACATCTTTAAAATGATATTTGTAAAAATATTTTATAAATGAAACCAAAATATCAATAAATCAGCTATTTTTTTAAACAGAAATATAAAATAATTTAAATTAATTATTTTATCTTTAATTGAATAAATTATTGAATAATTATTTCTGATTTTAAATTTAATAGTTAATATATTCTAGCTTAAATATTAAGTCTTAGAAATTGGGCACAGAATAGTTTCCATGATATTATCACAAATTTATTGAATGGTTTTATTTTCTTAGTGCTAATCCATAATCTCAAAAAATATACAGTCCAGTACTATCTAAAGCTCCCTCAGTTAATTTACATCAAACAACATCGTAATTCTCTAAATTGCAAGAATCTTTATAAGCTAAATTTGCTAAATTTTCAAAAGTTTCCCGTATCCCATTCAAAACCCCAAAACCCCTTAATGTGTTTTATATGTGTTTTGATTGATGAGGGTAATGTTGGGGATTAGGGTTTATTTGTGTTAGGAAGAATCATTTTCAGTCTATTTATGAAATTATGAAAGTTTTATATGATCAATTTTTTAATTCACAACTTATGTCATCTCATTATTATAAGTATGTTAGAGCATTTTTAAATGAAAATGATAAGATTGTGTGACATTAATTTCTATTTTACATTTTTTTCATAAGTTTTTACTTTTACTCATCATTTTTATGAAATTTGATGATTGCATCTTTTTAAAAAATTGCCATTTATACACAAATATTTTTTAAGTTTTTATTAAAAATTATTTTCAAAATCAATTCAAAACTTTTATTTCTTATGGTTAGCGTTCTTTATTATCATATTTTCATCCAATACAAAAAAGTTTGGTAACATAAGTAAAATTTAAATGAAAAATATGCATAAAATGAGTCATTTTAAGGTGTTTGGAAGATTTAATTTTTTCATGTCTTAGTTTAAGACTTGTTATAAATGGAGATCAATCTTAAAATTTTGTATTTCTAATGACACTTATATTTTAGACTTTTATTAAATATGGCCAACTTATATGAGGTCAACCTGATAAAGATACGTTGAGAAAGTATGCAAAAACTGTAACAAGTTTTAGAGATGGATTTACATTTTAACCTATTAAGTTCCATTAAATTAGTGCTAAATTTGTTAAAATTTAATTAGTACCGGTACTAAATTAGTTTAATTTTAATTGGTACCAATTTAATAGTACCAAAACTTAATTAGTACCAAGTTTTAATCTAATGAGGTTTTAAAGGAAAAGTTCCAATATTGTTCAAAACCTAATTGGTACCAGTACCAACCTAAATTTTTTCTAAGTTGGTACCAAAATAATAAAAAAATGGAGTCCCTAAGAATTATAAGATGATGTTTTCATAAATTTAAGCTTTTTAAATTAACTAACTATAGTGAACAATTAATGTTCTTTCCTCTAAATTCTTCTAGTGAAATAATTTTTATATTATATTTATATCGATGTCGTGATGATAAAAAATAAAAGATTAAAGATCTCAACCATGAAAATAAAAAATTTCATTGAATCTAACAACAAGAATGAAATTAATAAAAAAGAAACCCTAATCCCCAACATTACCCTCATCAATCAAAACACATATAAAACACATTAAGGGGTTTTGGGGTTTTGATTCAGATAGTTTTGCTTGAGTTTGAATTGTAAAAGTAAGTGATAGTAAGATTCTATATATTTCATTTTAAAAAAAGTTTAAGCAATAGATCAGGTTATTCTACAAATGAAAAGTTATACAGAATACTCAATACTAATGAATCTGTGATTCATTGATCCCATAGTTTCAGATGTTACTGCTAATTATTTATACTTTTTTAGCTATTCAATTTTTTTTATTTCCTATAAGTAGCTATACTAATTGATCAGCCTTTTAATTTAAGCAATTAATTTGAGATATAAGCTATAGTACTGAACTGTAACATTTAATTCCTAAATTATGATCTTCTTGATTTTGAGCAACATCTAAATATAAAATGATTGCTTAAATCAATCCATGATCGACAAATCTATGTATCATCATTTACTGTTATTAATGTTAACAAGATTCTAGCATTCTAAATATCAAATTTATTATGTCCAATGCAAGTCATGAACCATCATATGATCTGTTTTTCTTCCTTTTAATTTATAAAAATTTTAGCTTAGCAAGCACAGTTAAGAATAAATATTTTGCTCAGAATCTTCTCTTTATTTATAGTTTTACTCAAAATCTTCTCTTTATTTTTCGTTTTACTCATTTATTGGTTTTTAATTTGCAAAATGATTGAAGATAGATTGGAGAGCTTGAATTAAATCACTAGCTTATTCAAAAACCGTTGCCTAAAACACTTTACTTTACTCTACTTTGAAGTATTAATCTTTATACAGTTTATTAAGGAATCGCATGATATCACAAATACAGAAATTTAATGCTTAACTTAGCTTTTCTTCAGTTCCTAAAAATCAGCTATAGAATAAATGATTAAAAACCTTATATAAAATTAATTTATTTGAACTGCTCCAGTCTTTATACTTTATAAAAATGTTTAAAATCTTTGAAATGCAATTTTGACTAACCAAAATATCTTTATATTGGTTGCTTTCATTGCAAATGAGCACAATTAGGCATAAAATTTCTTAATGTAAAAGCTATAAGTTGCTCATCATTTTATAAGCTTCTGTCACATTTTTGAAGCATGATTAACACTTCATTCATTAAATCAATTGAATTGCACTATTCTACTAATAATTTTACTGCACTCTCTTCAAATAATTGCAAAGTAATCAAAGAGCAAATCATTAACATCTTGTCTTCCTTAATATATAAATTTCTTTCACAAAATATTTTGTCCATCAATGTTTTAATAGATTGCTCATCCCTGAAGTACTAACAAATCTTAAATACTTTTTAAATAACAGCATCGAAAAATGAAGTTGTTCTCAAATGTTTAATGAAATAATTGACATCAGATTGAAATATCATGATCAATTCCAATTCACTTATATGAACATTAAATTATTAACTTTTCTTAAATTAGGGCGTATTTATTAAATGAATCAATTTAGCTATCTATATCTTACATAAACTCAGTCAATGTTATTTTATTTTTACAATGCTCAATTTTTTATACTGGCAAGACTTTATTTTTAATAATAGCATGAGCATTGAAAGCATGCAATTTCCTTGAATTATTCAGTATTTATAATCTTTTAACTTTCTCAATTTTATTTTTTAAATTATCTTTTGATTTTGACTAATTCCATAAGTTCAATCTCTTGTTTTCTGTTGAATCACAAGAGCTATTTTAATTATAATAAACATGGTTTATATTTTGACCAATTGTATTTTCTTGTTATAAAACAAATTAAAAATCATTTTATTAATTATAATCATTGAGAACTTCACTTTAATTTTGATAAGCAATTAAATTAACATTAAAATTTAATATTTAGTTTGGAAATGTACAATTAAAAATTTTTTTAAAAAAAAATTTAATATTTGTGACAAATAATCATCATTTCTTTTATTAGTAAAAACATAAGTTTTATATATCATTTAAAATCCAAACTTTTTAATAAATGATTTATAAGTTTCAATTTTGAATAAATTAAAATAGAAAAAAGGAAATTGTTTAATTATCTTATCTTTTCAATTCAAAATTAATTAATAATAATTACAGTAACACTTTTCAATGCTAAACTATAAATAAGCTTATATAAAAACTAATTAAGTAATATTTGTTTACTATTAACTTATAATTAGTTTTAATTAAATTAAATCATCATAAAAAAAAAATAAGTTATGACTTTCACAAGTCTTCTTATAAAATATGTTCATTTATGATGCTGCAATTTATGTGAACTAGGAATTAGACTGTCAAGGATTCAAGTTTTATCGTTGTAGAAGTTGAACATAAAGTAAATTAAACATTCAAAAGTTGATGAAGTGGTGAGCTAAATAATTACTTTAATTTTGCATTAAAATATCGCATCAAAATATTATAATATCAGTTTAATGAATTAGAAAGAAGATTTTTTAAAGATATTTGTGAAATATTGGAAGCTATCTCGTTCTTGATAGAACATTAACCTAAAATTATTTGAAATTATTAAATAAATAAAATACGATATATTAAAGTATAACCACTTCAAGATCCTTCTAATTCAATCGATTCTAGACAGGCTTCTTAACAAATGATATAGCAGATAGGGTAAGGAATTAAGACAAGTCTTGATATAACTCAAGTTACCGGATAGCAATCAGATAAAAAATTTAAACTATCTAATCAAGAGTAGAGGTATATAATTTTGCAATTAATTTTATTCATTAAAATTAATTAAGTTATACTTCAAACTCTCAGTAGCTAATAGTAGAGTAGAGTCAATCTCAAAGTACACTTCTAAAATTTGAGAGATCGAGGATTTTTAAGTTGAAGATTAAGATGATTCAATGAGAAAATATAGTATGGACGAAGTCATCTTGATTCTTCACTCATTAGATACTCTTCCTAAAAAATCCGATTCTTAATTTGAGGGGAACCTCAACAACTTAAATTACTAAGAGCTTAGCAAAAATGGCAATAAAGAGAAGTTCTTCGAAAAAGATGTTTATTTTCATCAAGAGAGATGACTAAAAATTCATAATAAAATTTGACAATTCCTTAATTAAGACGCAGCACTTCAAATTCTTGCTAAATAAGATTGATAAAATTAAATTGCATATTAGACATCATATTGAAGTATTTAATTAAGCGTATTGGGGTTGATGTTTTTTATAGTCCAAAATAAACATTAGTTAAGAATCATTATTATTTAGTTGCTAATATTGTGTATATTACTCTATGTTCTTTGTCAAAATAAAGAGCTTTGATGATTCATAAAGGTTTTTACTTAGATCTAAAATGAGGAATTTTGTCCAAATAAATCTTGAAATCATGATGTTAATTGGTTGTCTACGGCAAAGTTAAAGCTGAATGTTTTTGGTTTTTATCATTTATCATCTATAGTGAGATCTTATCATAGTCATCTGTGATTTTAGAATCATCATCCTTCTTAAATTACTAATTGGAATTTTGCGATTTCACCTCCTCCTCATCACTGTTTTCAAACTCTTCCTAACTTTGGATAATGGCCCCCAGAGCGGGGCAAGATTAAATTTTTTCTCAAAATTTTTAAATCACTTAAATTTCTATAAACCCTCTGATTACTTGATATTACTCAATGTATGGGTTTTAAATGACCTTATTAATGAATCATGAGCTCATATATCTTTAATCAATATACTTTCAAGATGTAAACGTAAATTTAAAATGAAAAAATATAAACGAACATCAATTCTTGAAATATTTTATTTTCATAATAAATATAATTTTCCAGATATTTAGCTTCATCAACTATGATTACTATATGATTTATTTTTATATTAGCCTTTGATTATAAAGGACATAAAGTTTACTTCTTAATGAAATTAATGTTGCTTGGATGATGAAGCAAAAAATCTGGAAATTATATTATTATGAAAATAAAATAATTTAAGAATTGATATTCGTTTATATTTTTTCATTTTAAATTTACGTTTACATCTTAAAAGTGAAGTAATTTAAAAATAAATGAGTCCATGATCGATTAAAAAGTTCATTCGGAGCTCATATATTGAGTTATATAAAATAATTAGAATGGTTTATAGAAATTTAAGTGATTTAAAAAATTTTGAGAAAGAATTTTATCTTGCCCCGCTCTTGGGGCGATTACCCATAACTTTCATCAAAACTGTATGTTGATTAATTAAAATATTTGATATCTCGAGACTAAGATTACCTGTTGTCTCCTTTACTATGTTGATTACTTATATTTGAAACAATCGATGCCTCTCTTGATACTTCAGGATTACTACCCAATAAGTTTTTCTTGTTTCGTTTTAGCATATTTCTTACTTGATTGCGATTTTTAGTGTTTATTTTGCCGAAAGTGCCCTTTGGGATACAGGTGTCAGTGATGTATTCAATTACTCTGATTTGCTTGTTTCTAGCGTTGTTGTTTTGTTGGGTCTTAAGTTCATTTAAATTTATGGAAGAGTGAGGGTTTTAGATTTGGTTTAGATGTGGTTCGCTCAGCGATATCAACTGATTCTATTGCTACTTAGTATTCTAGGAAGGAATTACTTTTTATATATTAGGGTTTTGAACTTAAGCATCCTGTTTCTAAGTAATTTAATATTAAACTTTAGCAATGCGTTCAAATAATTTAGTAATCATTTCGAAATCTGTATAGTTCAATGATGATATGCCTTTTGCTATCGCTAATTGAATTAATTACATAATTCTAATCATTGCTATTAAAGAAATTTATTAGCCTTTTCAGCTTGTCCATATTCATGATTTAAGGAGTTGTTTTGATAGTTGTCACATTCTTAGAGTTTCTTTTAATCCTCATTTTTATATTTTGATCGTTATCTTCATAACCAATTTCATCATCAAGGAATGCCTCTATACAATCATCTTATATTTAGTTTTAAATGTTATTAAAACTGTAATTGTAAATTTATTGTACTTTTATATTAAAGCCTTAATATAATAAAATTGGTGGTTATTAAAGTTATATGTGATTTAGAAAAGAAAGGAAAAATAATATTAGTATTATATTATTTCAAATTCAAATAAGCATCAATTTTATAGGTAAACAATTGCCTAATCATATTACTATTTGAAAAAATAATTATTTAAGAATTAATTATTTTGTCTTTCCACAATTCGGTTTTACTAAGGTTTTCCTATAGTTATTATATTTGATTTCTTCATCATCACCATGGACATAATTATTACAAGTTTCACGTTTATCTAATTATTAATCATTAGCATTAGCGTTATGTACCAAACTTTGTTTGAATTTATGATCAATCTTGTCATCAATACTCATACTTTTCTAATCAAAATTATTTAAATTATCTTTTAAGTTGTTGGATTTGTTTTTATTAATTCTATTAATCTTTCTGGGGCTTTTGATAGAAATCATGTAATCGTCACGTTTAATTGTGCGAAACTTCAAGGCTTTGCTAAGTAAATTTTTCATTAAATAGAGTATTTTTTAGCTCTGCCAAAGTTTCTGTTATTTTAATGATTGCCAAATCTTTGTTGCTTTTTTTACATGAGGATATCTACTCTTCATCATTTGCTTAATTAATCTCACTATAAAGTCTCTTTTTTAAAGATTCCTTTTTTTAAATAGATTCATTTTAATAGTATTAACGACTTTTTTTAACGTCTTTATTTATTGAATTTGAGGAATTAAGAATGGGATCAGCATCTTCGAATGAGTTCTACCTTTGTTGTATTATCTAAGGGCTTTCTTCAAACTGCCCCACAGACATTTTAATTATGTAAGACATATTTTAATTGGCTTTAAATTGTTGACCATCAAATTGCTTATATTAAATAAGGCAGTTCTTCAATGTGCATAGCAAATAAGCTGATTTCCCAAGTTTTGCTCTTAGATTTTCTGTCATTTCTACTGTGTGAATCATTTTCACTTTTGCTAAAAATTTCTATTTTTTCATGTATGAATAATCTTTTTCTTTGTAATCATCTACAAGAAATGTATTGTAAAATCATCAACTTTAATGTGTTTAATGATAAAAATCAAATAAATTTAACAAATTACTGTTTAATACAAAAATAAAACCATAAATCTTAGTCGTGACAAAGAAGTATCTTAGTGAGTTGACGAAGCAATTCCGTGATGTTTTGGTAATGATGTAGAAAACTCCCAAAAAAACAATTTCCCTATTACCTAGTTTCCTCCTAAAATCATGATGTTGACAGTATAATCTGAAAGCAGGGCTCGTAGAATTCAGCTAGACTAACAGGACTTGGAGAAAAACGCTTCCCGGTCCCACCTATGCTTGGAAACATAGTCCCTGTCTTTTAGTTGTGGTAGCTTCAGCACCTTAACCATATGTAGGAGAAAATTCCTAATCTTTGGCTTCAATGGTTTTAGTCTTCTCGCTTTTTAAGGCAGAGCGTACCTTCATCCTGCTCCCTATTACCTAGGAAGCTGAACTCAAGCCAGGTAAACTCATCTATTGCAGGGAAATCCTTGTGTTCAAGCCCATTCGAGGAGTGAAGAAGCTGACAGATTGAATCCCGCCGACTGGTCCTAATGCGTTGCGCTCACCAACCCCCTATCTACCCTAGGTAGGCATTAGTATAATAGAAAGCTCTATTAGAAAGTCCTAAGTGGGATCCATCTAGCAATTAATTTTCTAATTTAATAATATCAACTTTAATAAATATTGATAAAATACGATTGAAAAGGGGAGATTCAAAAATAAAATGTTAAAGTAGATATATATATATATAAACCCCAATACATAAACCCCAATACGTATGTGCATAAGAATTTGATAAGTGCGTAAACGAATTTAATTAAATGTGTTAATACGAAATAACGTGGATTATAAAATTAAAGTACTTTGTAGTAGACGGGCATGACCTCCCGAATTTTGGAATTTCTCAGAAAACCGCGTTTTCTTTTTGCCCTTGATTTTTGCAAAATTAAATCGAGCGAAAATCGTAGAGCAAGAATTAAAAAATCAAAATGAAAATCGGAAATGTGGTCGCCGAAATCTTTTTTAATTACTGAATTAAAAATGTGGGAAAAAACGAGGCATATTTGAATATTTAAAATAAATTAAATTAATTATTAAATTAAAATGAAAGTCTAATATAAGGCAATATGCAAACAAGGGTATTTTGAATTATTTATTTTAATTAATTTATAAATGAAATTTTATTATTTGAATTTCTTCTTCATCTTCCTCTTCATCTTCATCATCATCGTTTTATTATTAAATTTGAATATTTGAAATATTTTACAGGGTAACATTAATATTTTCTGGCTTAATGTCTCTATGAATGATTCTGTGTGAGTGTAATTTAATTTGATTAAAATGTTTTCAGGCTTTAAATCACAATGAATAATAATTTTGGCAGGGTAACGATGTCCTTCTAGGCATTTTTTAGATTGATTTGATTTAAGATTTTCAATAGAATGATTATTTAATAGAGTAACAGTAGCTGGCATTTCATATTTATTTTTTAATATTATAATATTTTTCTCTCTATTTCTAAATGACTGCTTTGCCTAAAGAGCGAAAATTGAATATTCAAAATTTGAAAATGAAACAATTCCAAAATTAATTATAATTATTATTTTAGAAAATCTAAGAGTATTCTTGCTTAATTAAATCAAATGAATTTATGCTAGGCATTTTTAAGCCATTTTTTTATTACAAAAAATTAAGCAATATTTATTGTTACATATTCTTACATTGCTAAAATTTCTAATATTTGCCTTCCATTTTATTAAGAATATAAATCCTTCAAAATTAATTTAAATTACTATTTTTATTTAATCCAGAGAAATTGACTAGCTATTTTATTATATATAATTAGAAATGCGAAAATTGCATTTAGAAATAAATGATAAATGAAATAATTTAATCTTAGCATTTTTACTAAAATTAGAGTATAATTAAGCTTAGCCTAATTTATAGGTAAATTAGTTAATATAAAGATAAAATAAAATGAATTGCTAAAGAGTGTAAATAAAGGGAAAGATTAAGGGAAATTAATTAAGATATTATATTAGAATTTCAGTTTTTTTCTGAACTAGGATCAATTTAGTATTTGGAAATTCTTTAGCTATTTCTTGGCTTGAGATTTGATTTTCTTGAGTCATAATTCTTTTGGATTGCTTTAGTTTTTGATTTGCTGTCTTTTTTAAATTAAACCTCTTAAGGCTTATTGTTGCATTTTTTTTGTTTTATATTAATTCATAATACTTTTTCATATAAGCGGATTGAGACACGTATAATTATCCAGAGTCGCAAGCTTAAATATAATTTTCCTGATTTTTGCAATTTTCTTGAATTAGTTTATTTAATTAATTCCACTTTTTGCAAATTTATTCATAATTTAAATCATAATAGAAAGTGTCTAAAAGTTGAGCTTAATCAATAATATTGATTGAATCATTTTTATTTTCTTAAAATAAACTATAAATTTTGTTTTCAAAGCCTAAATACTTATCTGTGAATTCTTACATTGAAATTTAGTGCTTTTTCAGAGCACTACTGTAATTTAATGGCAAACTTTGAGGCACAATTTTAATTATTTAACTATTCTTTTTGTAAAAATACCAATTATTTTAGAATTTCTTGAGAACCAAAAAGTCGTATTTTGAGTGTTCAAATAACTATATAAGAATAATAGAGAATTTATAGTCATTTAATTTCTAGAGTATGCTTTGAGCTTTATGTTTAGTTGTGTACAAATCGAATTTTGAAAATCTGTCAATAACTTGTAAGAAAAAATATTCGTTTTAATCATTGTGGATAAGTCCATAAACTAAATTGAAATCAAAAGTTAAATTGTAAGTTAGAGCATTTTTAATTAATTTCATGTCATTTAATGAAAAGATTAATTTTTGAATTATTTGCTCTTTGCTGATGTACTTTGTACAGCCCATAATTTAATTAAATGCATTAAATAATGAAAGTATTTTTGTTGGATTTTAAAGCTATATATCTTCAAATGTGATTAAATTACTAAATTAACTAGTAGGAAAGTACTTTAGGTATCATGGAAATATAATTTTCCCTGTAAAAAATTGCTTGAAAACTAAGATTATTTTGCAAAAATTATGCTAGGTAAAATTTTAATGAAATCATTGATTTCGTCAAGTGAATACTAAAATTGATTATTGAAAAATTTAGCAGAATTTGCTAGAAGATTCATTTTATTATGAATCATTTATTTGCTAAAGTTTGATGATTATCTGGAATTTACAGACGAATTTGAAGGGCTAGAAAAGAACTAAAAATATTTAATGCTAAATTTGCTTTTCCTAATTTTCTTGCTAATAATTATTAGCTTTAGCTGGATAATTTAAATTCAAAGTATTAGAAGAATTGCAAAATGCAATTTATTTTTGATTTTCAAAAGCAAGAATCTGCTTTATATCATTTTGACTAATTCTCAATTTTTGAGATACATCTGGAAAGATTAAATTCTTCTATATAGAAGGTCTAAGTTTTGATTGAACTAAGTTCTTATGTTTATTCTTTGAATTGTATTAATTCATGCTAGATAAAATTGTTTAAAAAAACGAAAATAAGGTTGAGAAAAAGTTTTGCATGTTTGTAAATATTATAAATAATTATAATTTGCGTCTCTCTTAAATAGCTTCGCATTTCCCCCAATATTTAAAGGACTGATTTTTTTTCACTTCTCACCCATTTTTCCAGAAAATGAATGGTAAAAACGCATTTCTTGCTAATTTCGGCCACTTTTCAAGGCAAAATGAATTAAAAATGCAAAGTTAAAGCATAAAATTTAGAGAATATTAAATTAAGGATTTCAATAAGAAAAATTCGCAAAGTTCTCCATTTT
>ARYC01001549.1:0-23556 GCA_000711775.1 Oxytricha trifallax | reverse complement strand
TTAAACAGTAATATTATTGATAGCTTAAGCTCCTCTTTTTTAAGACTAAAATCGAGACTAAGTTTTAGATTGTGTAGAAGATTGAAAAGAGAATTAATATTTAGATTGGAAGCAGCAATCATTCTTAAGTGGCTACATAAAACTAGTTTTATTCACAAAATTAATATAAAAAATAAAAAAATAAATGAAAAATATAAAATATTGTTCATAATACAAAGTGAAAATTATAATTATCTTGATACTTTCTTTTAGATTTCTTTAATTTGTTAAAATGAATGGGTTATATCTTTTAAACTTGATATTTTATAAATGTTTTGATATTATATAAATTTATGATTCATAGATCTTTAAATTTGCCTATATCTCTATTTTTGCAGCTACTTCTCTACTCGATCTTATTCCAAAAACAGTTTCATTTCTTAATCAAATACATTCTCATTGTGCAAGGGGCTTAGCTCCTTAATATTAGTATGTTAAGCGAAAGGCCTCAAGTCTTTCATTTAAAACCTATATTTTTTCTCATAAAATTTCATGGTATTATCGTCTTTCTTGAACAAAACTTTGAGCATGCATTTATCAGCTGGATTATCAAGAAATGAAATATCTTATTTAGAGTCTTTATCTAATGACATCAAATTTTAGAGGTACTAATTATCTTGCTACAACTCTGACAAGTCTTAATCCTTGTATTTTGCAAGTTCCCTTCTCAGCTACTTTTTCTTTTTATCAAGAAAATGCTGCCAAGGTCTTAACTTTTTAAAGTAATAATCTTATTCTCCCATTTTAGTAGGGCTCTAGCTTAAACTTTAATTTTATTAGAATAAGTAATCAAGATTCACGGTTTTTTTCTTGGCGTGCTAAATTGAAAAGTTCCTACTATTAAATTATAAATTTTACTCCTTAAAACTCCCTGAATTTTAATTTTTAACTTCATCGAGAGATATTTATCCAAGTTTATATAGAGTCTCATTGTTCAAATTTCTTCCATGAGAAGTTTCAATTCTCTCTTTATTATAAAAAGGGTTGTTACTTAACCCAGTTCGATTTAAATTCGAGATTATTGAATCAGACTTTTCACAATTTTAATCGTGTGTGGGGTTTATTTCTATACAAACTTATCAACTTAGATTCGAATTTTAGAGGTATCTTATAGGTAGATATGCTATTTAACATTTGATCTTCCTTTTATTATAAGTTAATTGGGGATTTTTTTATTTAAGATTAATTTTAATTATGAAAGCTTGAGTTAAGTGCTTGTTCTATAGATTGAAGATCTTCTTCTAAATTTATAGTTGGTTTTATAGATTATAACTTTTTCTAATTGTTTGGAATAGATCTGTCAGTCTATAAACTATCATAATTTTTAAAAAATAAAAAAATATATCACTTGATGAAATGGAAAACTAATGATTTAAAACGCCTTTTTAATTCTAAGTTAAACTCTATAGCTTTTTATTTGTTCTTTTAAACTGCTATTTTTATCTAATATTTTAATATTTTTGGTAGTGCTAATTTTGTATATTTTTAATTTAAGTCTAATTGCTGTTCCTGATATCATCTAGATTAAAATTAATCATTTTTATATCCTCCGGATTAAGTAGAGTCTTTCAAGCTCTTAAAGTTTAAATAAAATCATTTTTAATAATAGGTGATTGTGGTAGAGGTGATTTTTATTCTTCGTCATTTTATAAGAAAATAAATTAGTTTTTTCTTTAAATTATTGATTTTAGTTGATTTGAAGATGAATTGTCTTGTTAAGGATATTAATTTGCATCCATCATTTTATTTGATTATTTATAAAGATTTTCTATAATTCTCTAGGTTTTTTATTCATCAAATTTTTTACTTTAGTAATTCTTATTTCTTTATTTATCGTTTAAAGAATGATTTTATGATGGATGCTTAGTATATTATCCCTTAAAGCTGATTTTAAAGTATTACTCATAAGTATTTCATAACTTTCAAATCCTTCTGCTTCATTGCCAAATACAAACTTCCAAAACTCGCCTTACTAAACTCTTCACTCTCTCAACAAGCAAATCTGTTTTTAATGAGCAATCCTGATACTCTAAAATCCTCAATTGTATTTATGCTTTTGAATCTCCTAAGGTCTCAAGACTATGACCTAATACCCTCTTTCACCTATACTAAAAGTGAAAAATTAAAAGATATGGATATGAGTTACTACTAACTCAAAGAATTGAAGCAAACTCTCAAGCAGAGTAAATAGCTGTATTCATAGTTGAATCAAGAATTTATCAATGAATATGGAGAAGAAGAATTAGTGATAGAATTAAGACTGTGTTTAATAACTGAGTGTGAAATATTAAGTGTGTTTAAGGGGATGAGAGATTTTATAAGGTTTAAGAGTGGAATTATTACAAAGAAAATGCTAAGCGAAAGTTTGTTACATTTAGCTGGATAAAAAGAGCTTATCCCACTTTTAGTATCAAATGTAAGGATATTGTTGATAAGTTCATTTATTTTTTAGGGAATAATTGGATACTTACTTGAGATAAGGAAAAGCATAAAAGAATAAACAAGTGATGACTTTCATCTTGCCATTGAATCTGAAATAAACATAGCTTAGGTAATATTAATATAACTTTCTTGAATTATATTCTTTAGACTTTGGCAAAAATATTCATTTTCACCAATCCGAACTTAATTCAAGACCATGCGAAAATGGATGCAGTATCCCTATTGACAAAAACTTTAATTAATGATAAATGTCACCATGAACTTTTAATTTTTGAAGGTCTAATGGCTCTTACCAATATTTCCTCACTCGAAGAAGACTACAGAGAGAAAATTCTTTAAGAAGGCGGTTGGTAAAATGCTAAAAACTTTCTCTTTGAAAAAAATCTGCAAATAGTAACAGCTTCTATAGAATTAATGTCCAATTTGGCATTAACTTCCACTATTCAATCAAGACTCGAATCTCTAAAATTGATCAATGATATAGAAATCGTAATTTAGATATTCGTAGAGTATGCAGATTAAAATTAAAAGCTTGTTTTAGCAGTTGTGAGCTTAATCGCTAATGTTATATAGATTGAGAGTGTTAAGCAATTAATCTTTGGCTATGATTAAGAAAAACTGCCATATTAATTATTTCAATTCATTTTGTAAATTAAAAATTATATTTATGGAGGTTTTTTATTCTACCTAAATTGATGACAAAGATATTTGAATCTTGCATAAATGCATAACGAGGTGACATTTGGCACAGAGCCCTATACATTCTTGATGAATTAAAGGAAGACCTAAATTATCGAAAACTTGTAAAAGTCTCCAAAAATGAATTAGTTCAAGGTTTGCATAGGATTAGAGCGCAAAGTAAAATACAGGAAGTTCATAGATTAGCAGAATATTTCATAACTTATTTTAATTGATCTAAGAAAGTAATTGGCTTTAATTGTTTTATTTTAATTAAACATAAATTTAATATACAAGCAATGATTGATTAATTCAAGCTTAGAGTGGTGTAAGATTTATGTTATAAAGAATTTTCTAATTTAATTTATAAGTTATTTAAAAAGCTTTAACTTAAACATTCTATCAATTTAAAAAAGATTATTGCCTAAAAATAAAATTATGAGTAAAGCATTATTAATTAAGGTAATCCTATTTCATATAAGACCAAATTTATATTCATACTATTATTATCTAATATTAGTAAATGGAAGATTAATTAGCTACACCTTAGTAAATTTAACTAATTTCAGCAAAGAAACATAAATTATAGAAAATAAACTCCACAAAACTCTAAGATCCAAATAGAAATGATTAAAATTAATAATCTAACTCAAATTCTTTGCCAAATATTCACTAGAAAAATAATAATTATGTTATTAACAGTGATAATGAAATGGACTAGGCTATGATTCTCAATTCTAATGAGTTAATTCTAAGTAGCTTTAACAATCGAAAAGAGTAAAATCAGGATTCAAGTATTATTAAGAATTAATTATTATGAATTGATTTATTGATTAGTTGAGATGAATTACAAAATTAATATAAACTAAATTTAATTTTAGCATAACTTAAGTTTGAATAAGTGAGATTAAGACCAGCACAATTTAGAGATTTAACTAGCGCAATAGCACATCAATTTTTTGAATTTGAACTATGATCACAAGGAATAGCTCAATAATAGCAGTGAAGCATTGCTTAAATTATAATTTTTAAAATTTCAAAAACTTTGTATATTTTGAAAATGTACAATACTTAATTTTATGTAAAAAGATTTATTTGATATTTTACATTGAACAAAATTACTGCATTTAAGGCAATTCTAGTTATTTAAAATTTCCAATTCAATTTTTAGCGACTTAGTAATTTTGTGTTTATAGTTATAAATTTAGCTTCGTTAAATTGTAAATAAGTTTAATTTTTACTAATAATGAAAATATTATTTTTGTTATTCCTATTTTCGTAATAATAGTGATTCAAATCAGCCTTAATTTTTCAAGTATCTTGAGAAACTTTAACTTTTATTTACCCATAAATTTATAGCTTTTTTTTTAATTAATTATGTACTTTAAGAGCATTAAAACCATTCAATTTCAAGAAAAGTGAGTGAAGAAAGTGACGAAAAAATAATGATGTAGAACCAAAGTTAATAATTGGATGATACAGTTAGATTTGTTTTCTTAACGATAGCGATGTTAGATAAA
Organism: Oxytricha trifallax; assembly: GCA_000711775.1. Classification (NCBI taxonomy): domain Eukaryota; phylum Ciliophora; class Spirotrichea; order Sporadotrichida; family Oxytrichidae; genus Oxytricha; species Oxytricha trifallax. The sequence continues at coordinate 18,877 of ARYC01001549.1, read as the reverse complement.
GAAGATGAGAGAGACGAGCCTGCTAAAAATAAATTTAGAGATTTCTTGCCTAATATTTAGAATGTAGATGAATTTTAGCTAAATCAGGTATATAATTCGTATAATAGTCTCATTTAAATTTATGGATTCATAGGTTTTATTAAATTACCTCAATTAAATTTTAAAATCAGAACATTAAGAGCGTCAGACAAGCAAGTGATTCTTATTTCAATGAGAGAGCAGCATAACTTAAAAAGTAGTCTTCACTTTTGAGCAATTAAAGCCAACTCCCTTAAAAAATATCACCCAGACATAGATCTCATAGTAGCAAAGATCAGAGGAAAAGTGTTAATTAAAACAATAGTATATTACAAAAAATTCAATAATAAATAATAATAGCAGTTAAGCCAAACATATTTTGAGCACTTTGTCACCCTTCAAAAATAATATTAATGAAAAGAATGAATACAATGTTAAGTTATCTTAAAGGTCTAAGTAGCAATATAATTAAAGTACTTTTTATACTTAGATTTTTTTAATTAATAAATTCTTAGTAATTTAAAAAGCATATATCGCCAAGGCAGTCTATTGAGCAAAAATCGAATGAAGATTAATTGATTTTACAAGCTCAAGATGCCAATATATTTATAAATTTTTATGAAATTAAGATCTTATGAAAAGAAAGAGTGAATATACAAAATCTAGGGATTTTTACTTCGGAAGGCCATAACTCCAAATCGGTATGGAAAGATATATTTTTATATTTTTTATGGAGCAAACTCAGTTATAGCATAATCCAATTGTAAGCGTAGGCTTTTTCAGCAATTCTTAGTCGCCAAATTTTCGACCTATATCACAAAACGAAATGGAAAATATGCGCACTCCTCATTCACATTTAGATGTTAGATTTGGATCCCCCAATAAGTCAAGACATTTATTATTCTTTAATTTTGTTTTTTATTTGACACATACAGTCATTAAGTGTTTTGATAAGAAGCTCATTAATGCCATCTCAAGAGATAACACTATGGTTAGTAATTTTATTTAAACTTTTGTTTGCTCTCATTATTATTGTTTTTTTATTTGACGATAAAATATAAGAGTGAATATAAGCGATAGCAAATTGTTAAGTAATAACAGTCAAAGTAAAGATCATGCAATGAACCATGAAGAAGATTCTTAAAATTCTAGTAACAAACATTCAAATGAATTAAAAGTGTAACAAACATCATAGGCATTGAGGAAAACTAGAAAGACATTTGGCTTCAGAAATTACTTCAATTAGATTAAAGATAAGATTACAACCAAATAGTCTATTATATTAATTATAGTTTATAAAAAATATTTTAGTAGTCTACAGATGATAAGATTTAAGAGGATGAAAAGTATGAGCATTCTAGAAAAAAAATTAAGTTTTATTTAAAATTTGCTAATATTTAATAGTGAATTCCTCTATCTCTTCAAGTGAATTAGATTAAGAGAACAACCAAAAAATAGGGGAAACTAATTTGATTCTGGTATGTTTGATAATAATATTGAAAATATTATCACTATAGCTTTAAAATATTTTTACTTTTTCAACAATTTTAATTTATATTATATTTTTTAATTATAATTCTATATTTAAGAATTCCTTTTTATATTTTTAAGTTATCATAATATTCACCCAAAAAAAGGAAAAAACAAATAAGAAAAAAACAGCAAAAATAAAACCTCAAAAATCCATTTCAAAAGAAAAATTTAATTAAAATTAGGAATAAAGCTCAAAAAAGAAATAAGTGCTAAAATCAGATTTTATGACTGCAGATTTTAATATCCTAAACAATAAAAAGATTGTAAGGCTAAATAAAAAAAGTTGGATTATTTACCCTGAAAATGTATATAAGCAACGATGGGACCTCTTTATAGCTTTGTAAGTTCAAAAAATAATCTAAGAATTAAAAAAGTTTGAATGTTTGTGGCTCTATTTTTCCTTAATTTTTTGTATGCAAAGTTTTTAAATTTATCAATTTAATTTTAGGCTTTTGACAGCGACATGTTGCTTAACGCCATATAACCTAGCTTTTCAGTCAGAAGATGATGACGAAATATTAAAGTGGACAATAATTGAATCTGTTATAGACTTTTTCTTCTTTTTTGACACAATATTTAACTTTTTCACTTCATACTATGATGATGAATACAGTCTGATTGACGATAGAAAGGTAAGTAAAATCTTTCCTAAATTTTATATTTAATAAAATCTGATAAAGAAATCTAATAATTTTAGGTTATTGTAAAAGGGTATCTAGCTGGTTGGTTCACATTGGATTTACTTTCGATTATTCCTTTTGATTAGCTATTTCAAACTGGATCAATTAATAGACTTGCCAGAATAGCTAGGATTGGAAAGCTTTACAAACTTGTGATAGAAAATTATCAAAAAATTTCATAAACTTATCATAGAATTCATTTATCAATGAAATTAAAACATGATTTTCTTATATAATAATAATGCTATCATTAGGGTGTTGAATTCTAAGCATCCAGTTTTTGATTTATTTAGTCTATCGAAGCCATCATTTTTCCAAACATTTTCTCCAAATTACCAATTCTTTAAATTAAAAAAATTTAACTCATGATATTTTATTTTATTAATTCTTGCATTGAGCTCCTGCATTTAATTTTGAGATCTGTTTGGTGACTATTATTATGATTGATTTGCATCCTCGTTGTTAGCTGTGTATGAGCTTTGAAAAAATTTACCAAAATTTGACTTGAACTTTGACATAAATTATTTGTCCTCATTATTTTGCTTCTTTTTATTTTGTTTTTCAGTTGATGTAAGGCAGCCCCTATCGTCTTAAGAATCGTCATGTTTATGGTTAGAATTTTCCTGTAATTTGTGAGAGTTCTTAAGGATGTTTTGTTCACTAAGGAATTTAGAAAAAATTGGTAGTTTTGGCAGCGAAGAACTCTTTTCGCTTTAATGAGTTTAAGAAAAATTATCGTGATCTCTAGCGAAATCAGAGACATGTTGACTCTCTAAATTTTGATGGTCATTATTACTCTGGTGATCAGAATTAGATTATGAAACCACTTAATTCGAATTGTTATTATTACCATTATTTTGATCGTCTTCATGAACTTCAAGCTCTTCATCGATTTTCTTGAGGCTCATAAAATTCTTAGATATAGCGTTAAGAATTTTGCTAGACCCCTTGGTTATATTACTTAAAGCTGAGGTAGAAAGTGGATTTGAATCTTTGCTGTCGTCTGACGAAGAGGGTGGCTTCCTACCGTCATTATCAGTAATCTATAAATCCCCAGATGTTTAATTTTATCTGTCCTTTTTTAGTTACTACTCTAATTCCATTGATTAAATGGCTTCATCTTTTAACTTCATGGCCTTCTTAAGGATTTTAAGGGAATTGGAGAAAAGCATATCAAATTGCTCTGGGAATTCGGTTTTCATTTTGTTGAGGTCTTGGATTGTCAAAATTAATAGCTCACAATCGACAAGTGCTAGAACTGTAAAAATCCTATAGATTTCTACAGGTTTTTAAGATTTTCTTCTCAAGCTAATCTTGTAATCAACAAGGTCTTCATCATAAACTAAGTCAATTACTCCGAAATGATTCCCTCTCTCTATCTATAAGTAATTTGCAAAATTTTCAATATTATATATTGATAATAGATGTAAATTGTGTCATCGAATCTTGGCAACACATATGCAGCATGTCCATTTACCAAAAAGTAGACTAAAAAAGTTCATTTATTAGTACTATATTTACTTACTTTCTTTAATTTCGTCTCCTTCTTTGAATATATATTCCTACTCAGAAACTTGCATGTGCTTTAAAAGAGGGCCTACCCAAAATATGAAATCTTTATCTTGGTGCTTGAAAAAATCTATGTTGTGATAGATATCCTTATGAATTTCCATGGCTAATTCAATTTTTAGTTTTTAGGGTAGCTCCTCCATAAATTGAATTTTATCTTTGTGATTCTTGCTATGATCATACTTTTATTAATATAATTCATTTTTAATATACTATCTCATACTATTATATAAATTGATTGCTTATACAGTGATTTAATTGCTATAAAAATTAATAATATATAACATACTTGATTGCCTTTCTAAGTTCATCAAAAAGTTCAGGCCCTATTTTATGCTATTCCCTAATATCATTTAATGTGGCAATTTTCTCCTTAAGTTTAGCCTGCGAAGAATCATAGTTTGATATAAGTGATGAAAGTGAACCACTTGCGAATGAAAAGGATATTACTCCAATTATCATTAGAAAAATTGCAATTATTCTCTCTCCAGTGTTTTGAGCTGTAATATCGCCATAGCCCACTGTTACAATTGTTGTTACTGTGAAGTAGTAGGAAATTATGTATAGATTGAAGTTTGGTAGATCTTAATATTCATAAGGAAATTAAAAAATGCAATTTTTGTATAAAGAACTTTCTAAATAATAAATACATAGCATGAAAATCTTTAATAAGACTAAAATTATGATTATGTTTTAGCGATAGTTATTCTAAAACACCCAGTTTCTTTTCGAGTCATCAAAATTAGCAACAAATATCCTATAATTAATGTCATTATTTGTAATTTTGCTTACCATAGACAAGCAACTATATGACACAGTACTAAGAATATGATCATGAGAAACAGAAGTCTCTCAAATCCTAGTCCAATTTTAATTATTTCATTGAAGTACTTCACTAACTTCTTCCTCTCTTTTACTATTTTCAAAATTCGTGCAATTTTCGTCATCCTCACAAGTTTGTAGAAAAGAATTTCAATAACTTTTTTTAATATAGAAAAAATTTGACACCCTATCATCACAACAAAAATAAATTTTATAACTTTAAAGGAATTAAGGAAATATAAGCAATTTTGTAATTTAGAGTAGAAATAGCTATTATTATTAACATATAAATGAAAATTGTTAACTTTTTATTAATTAATTAAGCTTGTACTAAAATAAAATGAATAACTACGGAGGAGGTCGATCTGATCACTCTCTATCAGATCATGATTTTGAGATGGGCTTCAATATACCAGGCAATGGGGGCTACGAGTCCTGTCCATCATGCTTTACAGGTTATTTAATGAGTAAAGATACGCATATTGTTTGTAATTAATGCGGCTACTAACAAGAAAACATTCGAGCGAATGCCATATTAGAATACTAAGACAACTTCAGGGCTAAATAAGCAAGAATGAAAATAGACGATGTTAAAGAAAAGCTTAATTTTTAGTCACCTAAGAAATTAGGGGATCACAGGAAAAATTTGAATGGAATTGGTTAATTAAGAGATTAGGGTGATGAACTTTTATCTAATAAAGATGGGTTCCGCTTGATCGGGCATCACGAGGAGCCTACCAAATAGTAACAAGAAGATGACTTAAATAACACTTTAAACTTAAAGCATAACAAGAAGTCTATGAGATCAAATGTTAAAGCTGAAAGCTATCAAGACTACATTGATGCTTATTCTTAAATGTTTAAAAGTATAGCTACTAAATTCTCTGAAGTCTGTTTGCAAAATCAAGAGCATCGTGAGGAGTTTATGATTAATATCAAGGATTTATACTAAGCATATATGAAAAAATGGGATTCTTATTAAGATTCTGTTCCATTAAGCAGTTTAACTCAATAAAGAAGAGGGTAGTTAAGAATGAATACTCAAAACAGGTACAGTGGTTTTAAAAGAGAATTTCTGCAAATTAAGAATACATCTAATGAAATCAAAACAGAAACCTTAAAAGAGAAGCAGTACGAGAATCCAGATGAATAAACTCAAGAAAATCAAATGATTGACCAGACAGAAGAGGACACTTTTACAGACTAAATGGAGAAAGTGAGGTTTGGCAATTTAGGGAAAGCTTAAAGAAATAGTAACTATAACTATTCTTATGATTAGTTAAATAAAGAATACCACAAATCTTTAAGAACTAACAGAAAAAGAGATAATAAGCAAGCTCGAAAAATGTCTAGTGGCTCTACTAGTGCAGACGGATAAGCTGCTTTTTATAAAACAAACTTTAAAAAGCAAATTCAAGATCTAATAACGAAAGATGATACAAATATAGTCCTTGACTTTTTAGCATTGGATTCAAAGTGCATCTCACTTATAGAGAGGGCTAAGCTGTTTGTTAAACTTAAATACAGTGAGAAAGATTTTATAAGTAAAATTAGAGCTATAAAATTTAAGCAGACTGTTAATAATATGATAAGCAATAATTTATTGCCGAAAAAGAGCACTTTAATTCAAATATGCAAAGAAGAATTACAAATTGATTATAGGAAACTTAAATTTAAAGGCCTTAACAGATTAAAGACAGAATAATATTGGTGATTTTCATGTATAATAAAGTAGTAAGCATACAAAAGAAGCAAAATTTTCTAGAGTAGGAATTAATAAAATAAAGGCAATTAGAAATGAGGGTAGATATATCAGACGAATAACTTGAAGAAGGGGAAATACCAATGAGCTAAAACATAATAGTTGAAGATAGTCATATTGATTTATAGACAAATTTTGACAGAGAAAAATTGAAGTAATTCATGATATAAGAGTATCATTAAGAAGTACTTAAATTTGAAGTTAATAAGGCTACTATAGAGGAGCTTTTAGAGTACTTGTTTGAAATAGTTCTTAACAATGAGTGTTCCTAAGGACTAGAAGAGTATTAATAATTTAAATAAAAGGTTGAGTTTAAAGAAGACACCCTAAAACCCCCTTCCCATTCTCTAGAACTAAACTTAATGCTTGCTTTTATTTATATGGCAAGTAGGAAGTATCAAATTTTAGAAAAAGACATACTTTAGGCAGCTTAACAGAACATGATTGGATATCTTACAGAGTACAGGAATCATTTACATTTAAGAAAGGCTGATTTCTTATTGAGACCTATAAATGTACCATTCAAAAATAAATGGCTAAGAGATACTTTTTTTATATTATATATTATACAGTGAATGATCTTGCTAATAAAGATAACTTACCAATACAAACAATAGATCATGAATCCTTAATCAACAAATTTATTATAAATTTATTTTCTATTAATTTTGCACTGAGCTACTGATATCAAGTGAAGTAAAGTCCCAAGCTATTAAATTGCTTAATTTAATATCAAAACAGTTTAAATCGCAACAACTCTACATTCACTTTGAAGTAGCAGCCTTACTAATTATCAGTTTAAAGTTGCTTTACGGTCTTACAGATAAACATATAGAAAAGCATGAGCTTGAATAGTATTATTAAATTCTACTAGAAGATGAGTATTTAGTGAGTTTCACGAAATCTTAATAAAATAGAGAAACTTACCTTCATTTGATGAGCAATATGAAGCTATGTAATCAAGCTTGGAATATTCATAGAATTTTAATTAAGATAAAGAGAACAGCTAAATTTCATTACACAGGGATAAATGTTGCTTCTGGAGAATTTAAGACATTAAGAATATGAAAGATTTAGATAGTAACATATAATTATTTTTTTAAAGAATTTGTGTGGCTATTCATCATTATATTAATGTAAATAGCTAAATCTAATTTGCTGAAGAAAACATTTTCAATATAAAAAAGGAAAGCACCCCAAAACCCTTGTCAAATTTAGTTACTAACGAAATCGAAGATGATGAAAAGCTGTTCAAGTAAAGAGTCTCCATCATTTCAAATAAATTCACTGATTACTTCAGCTAATACTAACAAGAATAAAAGGGCTTTGAAATTTCTGAAAATGTCTCTTAAGAATTCGGTTTTAAACAAAACTACGAATACGAAGAGGGAGAAATTATAGAAGGAGAAGAGGAAGAAAAGTTATAGTCTTAAATTAGAAGGAAAATTAGCATGAGAAAAGAAAGCGAAGATTTTGATAAAATTCTTGATTAAATGATACCTTCAAGAGCTTATGCAGCTTATAATAAAAAGCTTAAAGATTTAGACTGTGAATACTATCATTTCGAATTTATGATGATTGTCAAGGTATTCCAAGACTATCAAATTATTTATTTAAATTAATACTACTTAAACGAACCCACATCCCATGAAATCTTAAAACAGTTCAGATTGATAGAAAAAATAATGCTTATGTATATAGAGTGAAAAATAGAGTATCATATTTAATTAAATTACTTTCTTAAACAGTACTTAAGATAAATCCAAATTTTAAGATAAAGTATTATACCTAATAAGTAAACAAATAAATCACAGTCTCCTCATCTCAACACTATTTTTCGATGGACTCAATTCATCATATTTTCTAGGAGAAGGATCCTATTCTAGTAATTCTCCATCCTCCTCTTCATCCTTATGAATATTAAATTTTTCCTTTTTCTTCTGCTTTCTAATTTCTTTCTTTAATAAGGATTTTTACTCTAGATATTTCAAATTGTCAATGTCTTATGGGTCTAATTCTTTCTTGCTCAATTCTTAATAACTTTATTAAGCATCTATGATTTGTCGGTATATATTTTGATGCTGTAGGATAAAATTGTCAAACGTCATATCGTGTTTCTCATAAGTTTACCTATTAATAAGTAAATCAATAAAACTTAATGTATATCTTACCAAGAATAGAAGAGTGAGAGGCCAGTCGCGAACATCGTTAAGTCTTAGAAAAAAAAGAAGAAATCTAGAAACTTATGATATTATCCCACAAAAGCTATTATTGAGATTACATACCAAATTGCTCCAAATAAACCATTCTTGAGTTTATATATACAGGCCCACTTAACACTGTGAGCATATTAGCATCAAATTATTGAAAATTAAGGGTATAAGTGCATATTTCAAAGATTAGGAATCTTTTTCTTGCATTAATAGTATAAGACAAACGCCTACTCCCATGCAATAGCCTTTGTATTATTTTGGTAGTCTAGCCAGATAAATCATTAATGAACAGAATTAGAGTAAGAGCACTATGTTCAACATTTTATGCCAACTTTCTTCACTGATAAACAAATTTTACAGTTGAAATACTAGTGAAATTTTATAAGCTAATTATGATATTACTGTCATGATATTTAACATAACTTCCATCCCTCGTTTGTGCGCATGAATTTTAATGAGAGCATAAATCACTGGGTAAAAGGATAGAACTGAAAGGAAAGTTAGAAATATCACGAAATATTTCTCATTGGATTAGTAATGCTGCTGCATAATGTTTATAAGGTGCTGCGTAGTTGATTATGATTGAGGTATACTTTGATATTAGGCAGAGCTGCTTGGGTTTTGATTCACGTCTAAGGTATCATCTATATAGATAGATTTTTATCCTGCCATTTTATAATTAAAATTTCTCTAAATTTAAATTGCTTTATTTTGCTTATATTTTGGGAAACTGTGTAAATATCGATAGAATAAGTTAGATTAATATAATTCGTTTTAATTCACAGTAATATAATATAAAATACAGAGAAATGAACAGCAGTAAAGAAAAGAAAATATTCCTGCCTATAAGTGGGAAAGTTTATGATTATAATTAAGAACCTCCAAGTAGTGAAACAATCAAATAAGTAATTTAATTTACAGGTGTCTCAAACTTTATCATAATCTGTATAATAATTATTAAATACATCTAAAATAATTACTAAGTTTTAGTTGAAAGCTAAGGCAACTGATGAAATATCTAAGCTCCTTAAAAAGCCTTATAGTAAATCTCCTGTATTTGGCTTCCCGTCATTGATATATGATGAAGAAAATTCTAGTTTCTACGATAACCAGCAGGGATATTAAGAGAAACCTAAATATTTTTGGGGTTTTCTGACAAAATCTGTAATGGCGGGATAGAAATCAGTGAATATCAATGATGTCCTTCACGAGTATCATTCAGAACAAGATAGATGGACACATATGTAAGTTTTTAAGATAATATTCTTATGTTCTACTTTTTGGAATTACCTACAACATGTTTGCAAATATTGTTTTGAAATCCAAAATCTCATTTTATATTTGTATAGGCTTAACTAGTTTACATTTGGAAAAAATATAGGGGACTATTCTGAGTAAAACTTCAACCAATATAAAAAGCATTCAAGTTCTAGAATTAAAAGAAAGTAAAATGGCAAAATAAGTCTTGATGCTAAATTTAAGAAGAGAAGTGGAGTAACTTATGACTACAAACCTATTCAATAATAGCAACAAAAGGAATCATCAAACTCTAATTTATATAGCAGTAATAATCTGAAAGGAAATTGTTAATTGACATCTAAATCCAGATTGATTGGAAATAATGATGAATCAGTGAAAAATTAAAGCGTAAAGCATAAATATTAGTATGCAAGTGAGACTAGAAAATCGTCAAATAACACACTTGCTGTTATGAGCAAATTGAATTAAATTTAGCGTACACCGTAATAGTAGAAAGCTTAAATAAATTTGAAAGAAAAATCAAAGAATAGTTCATTTTACGAAGCAAATAGCCAAGATTAATCAACAAATAATGCTTAATTTTAAATATATATTTAAGTAATTTAATGCGTAGAAGAGTCAATTTCATTTCAAAAAATTAAAAAGTACTCTAAATAACTAATTTAACGATTAGGGATCATTTTCAAGAGAACTATAAAACAGTCAGAAAAGAAAGCAATCTTTGATAAATAAGAAAATAAGAAGAGTTACGATAGTAGACAATTTAGAAAATATCGAAACGCCTTCAGTAATTAGTTAAGTCTTTAATTCTCCTTAGTAAATTGAAATCCCGGATGGATAATAGAAAAAGTAATTGTAGCAATCTCCTCATAGAATTTCAAAGACCAAGAAAACATTTTATCTGCATATTTTTATATAAAAAGAAGTTAAGCAGTCATTACAGAGCTTAAAGTTTAGACGATAATCTAGCAAACATAGCTTCCTTTAATAAAAATGCAAGGCTATCTTTGAACCTAAAACCTAAAATACTAAATTAATCCTTAAATTCATCATATCTAAGTCATTTGAAAGAAGATACTCCTCCAAAATCAATTTAGAGAATGCCTAGGTAATAATTAGACAAAATTATGAGTATGAAAGCCAATCATTCGCTATTATTGGATGTTAGACTCAAGAAGTAATCCTAATATTTTGATTAATTGAGGAGACGAAGTGTTGGTGACGCGAAGATTAGTGATTGGAATCGATATTCTCATTTGAGTTCTTCATATCACCTCAACTCATAGAACAGAATAGATATTACTTATTTATTCGAATTATAATTATTGGTTATTTAATAATTTTGTCTTATATTAAACAGATCACATGCTATAACTGTAAACATACCCACCCCTAATCACTAAAGTTTCCAGCACCAAAACTTATCCTAAATCCTCCCTCTCTAAACCAATTAAAATCAAGATAACTTATGTTACTTCAACGACTTAACTCCCAATTAATTAGAACAAAAATTGATTGTCGATCCAAATAGTGATGACGACTTAATTGAGCTGGGTGAGTTAGACAACCATAATTTATTTGTAAAGATACTATCAAATTAAATAGTGTATTAACAGCGATAAGATGCTCTTGAAAAACTTGATTTTAGTATTGATAAGCTCAAATAAACTTATCAAAAGATTCAGACACCTCACCCAGTTTTGAATAGACATCGAAAAATACTATGAAAATAATTATTGTTTTGAAATTATTAATTTTAATTTACATTAATTTTCAAAAATAAAGGGAATACAAATAAAATCTTGAATTTTATGATTAAATCCATTCTTTAGTTTTAACAAAGACAATTTCTCTCATTAAATTAATCTAAATCCAATTGATTTTAAAACTATTCATTTTCAAGAATTGAGAAATAGCTTTCATAGATTTCTTTTAAGAAAATCTAATTCTAAAAGAGTTGTTAACTTGACATTTTAGCAATTAAGCATGTAATTTGGAGAATTATTAATTGCATTAACCCATTTTATTAAGTTTGTACTTATTTTTTTACGATTGCTTTGTATAAATTGAGAATATCTTATTCGTTGAATCCTAATACTTTAAAGTTTTATTTATCACTCAATAAATTTTTAATTTATCAAAAATTTTAAATATCATTAAAAACTTCTCTGAGTAAGGTTCTTCCTTTAGAAGTAACTAATAAATTATTAGATAAATCAAAGTACCAATATAACTTGATCAACTACATTTCAAAAACTTGTTCTCCATTAACAATCTATATGATACTAGCTAAACTCAGTTCTTCAACTAAATTAAAATTAATAAATAAATTATTATAATAAATTTTTGTGCTTGCTTGATGTTTGTTACATATCTATAAGTTTAAGGGTCTCATCCACGAAGAATTTTTACACAAGGAATAACTTATAAATTTAATAATGTCCTAACAAAATACTTTTAAATTAGTAATAATATATATTATCAATATAATTAACTTAGTTATGATATTAACTCCATCAATTTACTAATCTTAAATAGAATTAATTATTGTTTTGATTTCATATTCAATAGTCTTGAACAGCCATTCTTACTCATCAACCTGCTTATAAATAGCGAAAACTCTCTGAATCAAATTGAATATCTATACATAGTAAATATTATAATATGGTTAACTTACAAATAAATATTCATCAAAATGCACAGATTTATCTTATTTTATGAATTAATTTTAATTTAACACAATTTTAAAAGTTTCTTTCATAAATTAAATCTTTATATTTAAACTTTATATATTCATAATTATCTTATCTCGTGTAAGTATTTTCAAAATTAAGCATTAGGATCTTAATCAAATATACATAATTCTAATGAGTAAAATACTAAATTTATTCGGTCTTAGCTTCTTATAAGTTTATCTTCGACAGATGTACTGTAAATTAACATAATTCTTCTATGGAAACTTTTTCACTTGGTTAAGATTTATACTATTATACTAAATATTGTGTGTAATTGTGCAATTCCTCAAGATTTTATTGGATAGATTATGATACTGTGGATATTTATTAGTTTTCTTGTTAATTTGAAAGTTTTTGCTTTATTTATTCTAGAAGAACCTAAAACTACTATAAATTATTTCATATAGTAAGTAGTTACAGTAAATATATTTAATTTAATTTGTTAATTAAACTCCTTATCATTGAATTTGATTAGACATTCCCCCGCTATATAAGTAGCTTTTGAATATTTCTCTTTCATTATTAATATTTAAACTCTTCGGTAATTGGCTTTAATATGATGTGGGCTTAACTCTAGGCATCTTTTATTATAGTAATTTGCTTCTTTTATTTCTTAGCGTTTGAAGTGGCAAAGTGCTAAATTATTGAAAATTGCAAGCTTATTCTCTATGAGCTATTATATATAAGGAATTTTAATTATAACTTAAATTATAAAGAAAAATAAACTCACAATTTTTTATAGATTGTATATTCTAAAAATCATAAATTTTGCATAACAATACTTCTAATAAGACTCTAAACTTTCAATTTCCAATTAAATTTTATCCTGAGTTTTGGTTTCTTCTACTAAATCATTTGATGCAATTTACTGTTTTTTTAGCAACTACTCTTTTTAATTATTATTTTCAATTTCTAGCTTCACTAGTAAGTGCAGTACGTCTTCGTACATATTTAAAGCTTTCAAGGTATCTCCCACTTGAAATATCTTGTTTGCCTTTTCTTAATAATAAAAAATTTTACATTATAAATTTATGCAAATTATTATTAAAATCATATAAAAATTAAAAAATAAATTGTATATTCTTTATAATTATTTAAAATTTTCTCTAGCATTTTTAATTTCATTCATTTTCAATAATTTTAAATTATTAATAATTCAAAATACAATTAATAATAAAAAATTATCTTAACTTATTAGAAAATTTGGATAATAATTCAGATTCAAAAAAAAATTATTCTATATTGTTTTATAAATAATCATTAAATATCAATATTAAAATTATTTATTTATCTTCATAATATTTTTATTTTTATGTTTAATAATTAAAATAATTTTTTAATGGAATCAAATCAGTAAGATATTTCTCAATCACATCCCCTAGGTTTATCATCTGACATTGATAAAATCCCTGATTAATTTACATAATAATCTTAAGAATACTTTGAATACCATGATATTTAACCAAATTATGAAACATTAATAGAAAAAAAGTTATAAGTTATAGATATTTTAAGAAATACCATTCCAGAACTTACTAATATACAATTTGACATAAACCTTTACAAACTCAAAGGACTCTCTAACACATCTTATAAAGTAGAAGTATTGTCACAAGAGAATTAAGAGTTTATTTCTAAGAAATATTTCATAAAATTTTTCCACGAATGTGAATTTGTGAATAGAGAATTTGAGCAAGAATTGTTTCAATATTTGTCTGATTAAAAACGAGTACCCAAAGTTTTGGTATAAAACTTAGAATATAGATTAGAAGAATTTATTGAGGGGAGGTCGTTGACTATTTAAGAGTTGAAAGAGCAAAGATTCATTAGGATTGTTGCCGAGAAGATGTGCTAATTACATAATGATGAAGAAATCTTAATTAAATAAAAAAATTATATATTATTAATAAGAGTAGTAAAGTATATATGTCATTACTTTAACTAGACTTTTAATAAGAATTTATAATAATAGACAAGAAATATTATATATAAATCTAAAAAATAGGAGAAAAGCCCATTTAGCTAAAAAAGAGTCAAATAAATTCCTTGACCCCTAATATAAACCATTACGCTCCTATACTATTAGCAAAACTCCACGAAATATATGAAATAATACAAAAATCTAATTTGTAATTTGACGATAATAGACTAGAAGTAATATTGGAATTTCAGTAAATATTTCTATCTGAGAATTATTAAGAAGAATATCGTAAGATTTTGCAGGAAATAGAACCAAATATTGAAAATTATGTAATTTGTCACAACGATATTCAAGAGGTAATTTAATACTGGAAACATCATAAAAATGCTTAATATTAATTATTACATGTAATTTTATAATAGTGTTGTTTTTTAATCTTGATTTAAAGATAAAATTAAATCTAAATTAATTTACAATGATAGCTTAGATTTAGAAGCGGTTTAACTTCACTTAATAGACTATGAATATGCAGGATGGTAGCCTCGTTTTATGGACCTAGCAAATTACATAAATGAGACAGTATTTGATAATGGTTTCCCCTCAGGAAGTGGAGTGGGATGTTTTCCCGATAACTTAATGACCAAGGATGAGATATAATTATTTGTGGAGTATTATGTGAGAGAAGAATTGGCTATTCAACAAAGACAAATAGATGACAATGAATTATATATTACCAAAAAAGTAAATTGATTTTAAAATAAATAATTAAAGTCATATTTTATTATTAGAAGCTAAAGTCCGCCAAAGTTAACTGTCTAGAATTCATTTGATTAGGGATTCTATAGTTGCAAAAATCTATCCATGCCGTATTTTTAATATAAAGGAGTTTAAAACGTTATATAACAAATCTATTTATTTTCGGTGATATAATTATGTAGAATACTAATATCTTAAACTGTAGCTTTCTTGATTCAGCATAATATTGATAATTATTAATTTTGTGATTTAAATTTTTCAAAAGCATTTTAATTTTGCATTAATACGGGTTTAATAACTATTTTAAAACTCTATAAACATGATATCTTCTATATAATTATAAATATATTTTATACTTACCTTAAAATGAATTTTAAAATAAGGTTCATGAATACTATAATAAAGTAGTAAAATGCCTTAAACTCAACTTATTTCAATGGGGAGTGCTTGCTCTCTATATCTTAACTGAAGACGAATATTTAAAGCCAGGAATTTTTAACTTTGATGCTGCGAATATAAGAATATAGACATTTAAATATTTATAAAAGACAGGAATTATTGAAAGTGTTTGAAATTCAATTTATGATATTATCAATAAATTCGATTAATATGATTCAATTACTTTATTTTCTATATTATTTTAAATTATTATTTATAAAGCATTTAAAATTACAATAAGATAGGTATTTTTTCTCATATTTAATCAAATGACATCATAATAAATATTATCGCATAGGATTAGCCATCGTTTTCTTATTAAATTTTCACGACCTATTATAATTAATTGAAAAGTACTTTAAAAATGGAAAATAACTCTAATCATAAATCAAGTAATCACGATCTTAAGATGAAAATATGTATTTAGTTTTATTTAACTGACTTTAATATAAGTTTATTTTTATGATTAATCATAAATAAATATTGAAGAACATCTAGGAGCACATCCCTACATGGAGAAATATTATTACTCAAGAGCACATACATTTGACTCGTTTAAGTGGTCTCTCTAATGCCTGTTACAAAGTAAAGGTATCCCCGAACGTCGATGATGATGATTTTCACTTTGACTTTGCCAACCTAGAACCACAGTCTTTGCTCTATAGAATATTCGAGTGTCCAATTGTTGATTGGGATATGGAAAATGAACTATTTTAGGTTTTATCTGATTAAGGAATAGGCCCCAAGCTTTACTATCAGTGCCCTGAGTATAGAATAGAAGGTTTTTTCCTATCTAGAGCTCTAACTATATTTGAAATGAGAAACGATTTGTTTCTTGATGCATATGCAGAAAAGATATGTGATTTCAACTATAATCATGAAGCCAGAGAAAAGATCAAGAAATACATACCTATGGAAAATCTATCTGCCACTCTTTGGATGACTACATGGGTTGAAGATGTTAAAAAGAGAATACCAATTTTGAGAGAGAAATAGAGATCTCACCCTGAGGTGCTTGAAATTCTTGATGAATTTGAGAAGACATTCTTTTTTGAAGGGCATTAAGAATATTTCTAAAATTTGCTATGTGCTGATTCTGAAATCGTGCTTGCTCATAATGATGCTTAAGAGAATAATATTCACTTATGTTTTTTATTTACAGGACCTAACTAGTAATCGTTTTTATCTTAATATTTTAAATATTCTTTCTTCATTGGAAGACAGCACCAACGTAATCTTGATAGACTTCGAATATATCGGTTGGGCTCCCCGAGCAATGGATCTCGCTAATTATGTCAACGAGACTATGCTAGAGAACGCTTACCCACTAAAAAATGGAATAGCTTGCTATTTGAGAAACTTCATGAAAGATTCAGAACAAGAATACTTAATAAAGAAATACCTCGAGAGATTGTATCATAGATATTTGGACTAGGCGAAAAAGGAACAGATGAGTATTGAGGAATACATTCGTGATGAGAAACCTAGATTAATGAATGAAATGAGAAAACTTCTTCTTGTCAATAACTACTTATGGGCTATATTTATAACAAATTATGTTTTATTCCTGTTGAAGATATGATTATCTAATAAATATAGTCTAGTAAAATTTAGAATTATTTGGGCTGTGTGGTCTTTGAAAATCTTGAAAGAGGAAAACGAAGGTTTAAACACTTGCTTCAACTTTGACTTTGCAGATGCAAGAATTCACATGTTTAATCATGTCAAGAAACTTTATAATTTGTGAATAAATACAGATGAAATAGTTCATTCATAATTTTAGAATATTATAATGTTTACAGTCATAAAATTGATTTTATCTAATCATTGAAGATTTACATTTAAAATTATTAGGATTGTAAAAATAAATTAAAGCTTTCTCTTATATTTAAGCAGGTTTTTATCTAAATTTGTAGGGTTACTGAATAATAATAAATGTTTAATTATATTTTCGTTTAATTTCTATCCTAAATTTATTAGATAATAATTAGTGCCGTTAAAGTATCAGAAATTAAACCCATTTTTATTATCGATCTTAAATAATTGTTATATTTGTGATCGGGAATTTTTAATAGATAATTAAATTAAAATTAATGTTCAACTCTCTCTTCAAGCCACTACTTTTTTTTAATGATTTTTATGATATAAGCATACTTAATGGAAATATTTTATGCTTTTTTATATATGTTTAAGATTCAATAGTAAATATTCATCAGAACCAATATAAAAATAGCTTACTACTAGTACTAGTAGGTATCGTTGTACTTTCTGATATCTAAAATGTAGCTTAAGCAACTATCACAAGCTCCACAACTAAGACCCCAAGTCCTTATATTGAAAACCCTCTCCCAGCAATTACAGTGAGACCGAGGAAAACTCAAATCGCGGAACCAGCTAAGCTTGCTGAGTGTTAAGCATTCGCTAATTAATTTAAGATAACTGGGATAGTTAAAATTAATTTTTTGCTTTTGGAAAATTTTCAGTTGTATGTGTAAATATAAAGCATATGTTAGTACAATTTTATTTGAAAAATTAGTTGTCATTTATTAGATTAACTTATTTTAAAGTAAACTGACACAAGAGACATTCTAAAAACAAACTCTAAATTAGCATCTCTAAGCTTCATGAAGTCTTAAAAAATCACTTGCTCTGGAATGACTCAATGCTAATAGAACGGAAAGACAACTTCAGGTTGCTCTTGGAATAGAAAGTTAAGAGTGAGCTGCGAGTCTCAAAACAATAAGAAAGACGTCTATATAAGAGTATAGACAAATTCACTACCAGACCACTGTTTTGTTAGAGATTCTTCTTCCTTCCCTATCGAAAATTACATTGACTTTTAAGTTAAATATGATGTCTCACCTACTTTACTTTCCACAGTCTCCTTTTCCAATTCGAGCAAAGCTGAAAGCGCTCTTTGTAACAACAAATGGTCAAGGTCTTAATTCTTAAAAGGGCAAGTCCAAGACTTGAATATTAAGTCTGGAGTCGACTTGAACGTAGTCGGTGTACTCTTCAATGGAGTTGTACTTTTTTCTGG
Source organism: Oxytricha trifallax (assembly GCA_000711775.1). Taxonomy (NCBI): domain Eukaryota; phylum Ciliophora; class Spirotrichea; order Sporadotrichida; family Oxytrichidae; genus Oxytricha; species Oxytricha trifallax. The sequence continues at coordinate 130 of ARYC01001549.1, read as the reverse complement.
ATATTCAGATAAAACCTCTTACGATGCACTCTAATCATCTTCCCAATCAAGAACAAACGCTACTTAGCTTGACAGTTGTCTTGGAGGTTATGATTCCCAAGGTTTTTATCGTTACTTCTCATATTCCCCT
>ARYC01001548.1:0-84669 GCA_000711775.1 Oxytricha trifallax | reverse complement strand
CAACGATATGCCAAGGTTATATCTCAAGCATTAAAAGAAAGATGGGAAGTATGTCTGTGAGTTCTGTGAGAAGCCATATTCTCTTACAAGAGACCTCAAAGTTCACTTGAAGAAAAAGCACAGTTAAAGTTTTGTCTTTATTCATGAACCTACAGGGAATAGATTCCTCTAAAAGAGAAGATCAAGAAACCCAGTGGAGTCTCTTAGAGTTAAAGTCTAGAAGTAAATTAAAATGAAGAAAGCAGTCAAGAACATTCCAGTCTCTGAGATCAATAAAATCATAGTTAAAATAGAGGCGATGAAGATTCCTATATTAAAAATTATTGACTTAGATTCTTGCCTAGAAAGCTACCTCACTCTTGAAGATAAAATAGAGAAGAGAGTCATTACTGATGATTAATATGCTTACAAGACATATCCTTTCAATTACTTCCTTGCTGATGACAAGTTACAAATGGAATTTGCTAATGAATATTATGCTCTTTAAAAGGCAAAGTTGAATGAGTGTAGGCATATCATCTAGCTTGATGCTATTTTACTTGGTAAAGATCATGTAGCCTTCAGGCTTCCTTTACTTGAAATGACATACAGAGAATTCTTATCTGACAATAGATGTTAGAGATAAATTAGCTAGATTGTATAGCAGATAGTTGAGGGGATTGAAGAGCTTCACAAGCTTGGTTATATTGATAGAGACTTAAAGCCAGAGAACATCATGATGAACTTTCAACCTCTTAGAGTTTATATTATTGACTTCAACAGAGCTCAAAGAGTGTAAGCCTCTGCATAAGGAAATGTATACGGCACTCCTGGATATTTCCGAGAGAGAGAGGATTGGAGAGATGGAGACACTTAATGGGATATCTGGGCTCTAGCAGTAAAAATAATAGAGAGCGACATGGCAAGAAATGATTACTTTAGCTGCAGGGGTGAGAGAGATTCTAAACAAAGAATCAAACAATATCTCGATAAAAATAAAATAAATGGAGGTCTCAGAGAACTTGCATACTCAACTATTATCAAGCCAAGCTAAGAGAATTAACAAACTATTGAAACAATCATACATCAACTTAGAAAGATAAAATTCAGAGAACTGCCACATGACTGTTAGTTTTTGTTTGTGTGAAATATTTTAAAAACTCGCTTATTATACTCACTTAAATTATTAATATTTAAACATTAAACCTACATAAACCCTATTAAAACCCTAATAAAGTATGCACTAATAGTCTACTTTTATCAATCAAAAACTCAATCAAACTACTGAAAGGGTTTTGGGGTTTTGATTGCTTGTCTAATACTAAAAAGCATTTACACTTGCTGAATTGTTGTTGTTTTGAGATTATTAAATTCCCTCGAATTGATTGTTAAACGGTCTCTACGCAGTCATGTTGCTATATTACCTCGTTAAATGCTAAGATTGATAGGCAGTCTTATATTTATCGAGTTCCTCTTGCATCTATGACATCTGAATCTTGAATTTACTTTCAGCAACTTGCAAAGTTTCTTTCCGCATTTTTTCATTTTTAGTTTCGATGCTTGTGATTTGATCTTTTAACAATTTAATTTCATCTTTGCAAGTATCGAGGTCTTTATCTTTCAAACTCATAAGCTCATCCAATCTGGCTTTGTCCTTTTAAAGTTGAGAGATTTATTCGTTGAATTGCTGCTCTTTTTTTATAAGCTCTTTCTCGTCACACTCCATTTTGTATTTCAAATTGTCAATGTAGATTTTTAGTTGTTACTCAATCTATAAGAAACATACTATTTAACATCAAACTATCAAAATTAATTTTGTTTAAATGCACGGTATTTTTAAAAACTTACAGAAATGTGATTTCTAATGTCAGCTTCATACTACTGCATTTATTCTTCATAGCCCATTTATGTGGTTGTGTGATTAACTGAATTACTAATCATAGATTTATTTGTTTCCCCTCCATCGTTGAGATTCATTAATCGATTGTAATCACTCTAACTGCCAGCTGGGGAGTGCAAATTGTAATTACTGCCTTTCTAATTTTACCCCTTTTTCTTATCTAAAACCATAAAACGGTTTATATATACAGAGAGATTTGTTTAAAATAAATAAATTATAAGTAATTTTATCATAATAATAAATTATATTATTAAAAAAATAGAAAAATATCATAAAATTTTTTAGGGAGTGATTCAGGGGTAGTAATAAAAATAATACTATAATTTATAGATTTTATAGAATAGAGGACACATTTTGTATAGCATAAGATAATAAACAATCATAGATTTAAATGTGTCTATATAATGGGACTTACTGAATTTCATCATGACGTTAGATTATGAGGAATTTATCGATATATTGTGAAGGCTTTCACTGATATTGAAATTTATATAATTTAAACAAAAAATAATATTAAAATAGCGACAACCAACTCTTTTCCTTTCTATTATCTTATTTAAATTATAAAAAGTATTAAGAATTTTGAATATTGAAGCCATGTTGATTATTAGATGAACTACCATTATTGCCCCCTCCAGGTAAGTCCTCATTCTTCAAATTAAGCAATATTTCAATGGATGAGCGAATGTAATCAATAATGACCTTAGAAGCTACATTTCTTAATTTCTGCCTTTCCTCAGCTAGTTTATTATCATCCAGCTGATTTAACTGTACATTTGGATTGATTAAAATTGAATGGGTAACAATGGGAGTTTGAAATTATATATATTTTTGAAAATGAAATTGCATAAATTACCTCGTCATTGGATCTGACTTTCACGTCAAGGTAGAGATCTAGGAGGTGTTCTCGCACATCTTTTTAGTCTTCTTTAAATAACGATACCATTTCTAAGTCAATTATTTATTGTTATTAATAAACCAAAATAGTTTAAGAATAGTTATACTATGCATTACTTATTAAAACTTTTTATCTTTTTAGCAATATAAATTTAGAAATAAATCTTATATTTTTCTCATTGTTATTGTATTTTCATATGTGATTATGTTAATTAAAGAATTAAACTAATTATAATTAAGTAAATCATGATAATAAAAAAGATTTGCATTATATTTTATTAAAATGAGTAATATCCAAAAACAATTTACTTTGTCCTATGACGATTAAGATTATCAGGAACTCTATAAATTAAACAAATCAGCTGTAGATCCCAAATGGAAATTCTTTAAATCTCTTTGGCTTTTTCCAACTTTGAAAAATTCTGAGCTCACTATGAAAATATTACTAACTATATTATAAAATGTTTTTCTCATTTCATTATATCAATCAACATTGATATATATATTTCTCATGAAAATATTCTCGTATTTAGAAGTAAAAAAGCGTGCTTTAAATACTCTCAGATGTCTGAATTCGAAGGGTTTCATTCTTTCCAATAAGCCTCAATTCTACAATATGTTCATAGTTTTCAATAAAACTGAGAGTGTTTGCAGATAGGACTATATGTATGATCATGAGACTGAATTTATGGGTGGAGGCGAAAAATGTAAAAAGGTGTAAATTATTGGGGTTTAAATTTATGAGGATGGAAATTATCCAAGGGGGATTAGTGTCACTTATTTTCAATATTTAAGAAAATTAATAATTCAGAATTTCATGCAATATTTTACTTTGATTTATTTACTGGATGGTTATAAAAGTGTAGTGAAGACATACTTAGAGAAACTCTACGAAGATGAAGATTTAAACATTCACACTTTAAACTTGAAACATAATGAAAGTATCAAATGTTTGGAGTATCGTAGAACTAAAATCATTCAATATATCAAAATCACAACAACCGACAATTACTATTGCTATTTATCAGTAAATTTAATTACTTTATCGAAGTAGGTTCATAAAATCAGGGAGACTACTCTAAATTCTTAGTCCCTTAAGGCTGCGAAGCTCACTCTCTGATAGGGTGTATGACCACAGGATTCCCCTTCCCCGCGATGATTTGCATGGCAATGAAAATATAGAATTAATTGACTGGCTAGATTGAAATTTGCTAAAATTAGATTGACTAAAAAACCTATAAAAATTTAGATTTACATCAGCATTTTGATGTTGTTAGGGAAATAGGGGAGAATTTCGTTAGAATCAAATGTCTTTAATTTTTTGTTCAAAATGAAAAGATTATAATCTTATAAAAAAGTATTTTGCTATAATTAAAAACTATATTCAATTATAGCTATGCAAGAATCATAGAAAATAATTTAGAACTTCCAAGCAACATAGAAAAATAGAAATTTAAAGATAAGTAGTATCTGCACAAATATTTCAATGAAAATTTCATTGATATTAAGGTGATCAAGGGTTTTTCAATTTCTTATGTGAAAAATGTCTCAGAGGGCAAAAGATTATGTCAATTCATAATATAAAGATAGCATTAGATATATAATAATAATAAAAATTAATGTTATGTCCATTTGAAGCAAGATTGAACCCTGAGTGGAGATGTAATGAATGGTATGAAGATGCAATTGAGGAAAATTATTTCTTTGGTGCTGATAAATTGGATAAAAATAAGCTGGAAACTGTCTCTATAGATTTATAGGACTAAGAATTTATTACCAAAGTTACAGCTTATTTTTATATTACATGTTTTATTTCAAACTCATTAAAGGGTTTTTAGTTGATATGTAATAATATTTCAAAATTTACAGGAGTGATGAACAGTTATATATCAAGATTGGATTTTGTAACAAACTATGGCAAGAAATATAGCGTAGGAAATGACTACCCTGATTTCTTAAAAGATGTAAAAGTAAAAAATATACCTAAAAGTTAGATACCAAAAGCTAGATTATTCCAAATGAACATACCCAAAGGGTCGAGGGTTGTTTGTCTGCAGGTGCTTTTAATGAAAATTTTATATCTCTTAATGCTTATTATGATTGACTGATTATCAATTTAACAAGAAACTATTAAATATTCTATATAAACAATTGTGTCTAATGTCTATTATTTATATATATAACTGTAAATCATTAGGTAAATTAATAATTCAAAGAAATTAAAACAATATTATAACTAAATAAATAAATATTGATGAGTGATCATTAATTATGCTGGTTTAATGCAAATTTCTCTTCTATTGCTCTTTACATATCTTCATTAGCTCTTTAGGTATTTCCAGTCTCTTCATAGCATATCGCTCTTAATATAAGTTCCTATGCTACTGATTTTCGCTTTGAAGTTTCATTGCTACTACTGCTATAATTATTAATTCAATAAATTACATTTTAATTAAGAAAGTAATAATTAGTATTAAAGATGCTAAGCTTTAAATTATTTTATAGTTCATTTTCGATGATATTAGAGAAATCAACCACTGCTTCTTCGAACTTTTAAAGTTTTTGATAACTCTTCCCGCGCATAGAATAAAGTACTCTTAATTTGTCATTTATTTTCTGTAATTTATTATCAATGTCAATCTGTATTGCGTTTTCCTAGTTAGACTCTTAGGTCTGTTGAATAGCTTATACTTTAGTTTTGTAGGCGTTAATTAATTCAGTGAAATATGGTATAGCTTTGTCATATTTTTACATATAGTATAAAGATTCACTTAAAATTTGACTAGTTTTCAAGTGTTGGTTATCAGTATAGTTAGGCCTTTATTATAAGTTAAGTAAGTTTTCACATTATTTTATGGCTTTCAAGTAATCCTATAATTTGAAATAGACCTTTGCTCTCAAAAAGTAATTTTATGATAATTATTGTTTATTATTTAGATTTTCAAAGAGATTTAAGCACTCAGAGTAATTCTGTAGCTTATAATTAAATTCGATGATCAAAGACAAAATATTGCCATTTTTACTCTTAATAGTTTATAAAACTTGCAAAGCTTGCTATTATTACTTAGCATCATAAAACATGTATCTCGCTTTAAATATTATCAGCTTTTCATAAAATGGATCTTCCTTGTGATCCTCTAAATCTATAGCTTAAAATATAATTTATTATATAATTTCTAATAGCTAGTATTTCTTCAAGTGTATCTCTGAACTTAATATCACATTTAATTTCCCTTGCAATGCTATATATAAGTCTCAACTGAACCCCTTCTTTGCTAATTATGTTTAAAACTTCATCCTTCGCTTTTTCAATCTAGCCTAGTGCTTTAAAGCACTGGAATCTCATGAAATTACATTTGTGATCATTTTCTTGAATCAATTAAGCATTATTGAAATTTATAATTGCTGATTTGTAATCCTATTTTAACATCATAATTTTGCCTTTTTAGTAATATCCAAAGTAAGTTAGATCTGTATTATCAGATTCACTTAACAGAAGTTTCAAGATGTTCTCTAAGGCCTTTTAGGTGTTTTGTTATTTCATATAAATCTTAATGGATTATTTTCTGAGATCGAAATTATTTGCTAAATCTGTAATCAATGCCAAGGCATCAAAGTATTTCTTAAGTTCGTAATAAAGAGACACTTTTAGTTTAACAAAATCTTCGAAATACTTTGTCTGGCAGTCTTTACTTGGGAAATATCTCTTTTCAATCTGAATAAGCTAAGCTTGATATTTCTTAAGCTAATTTTCAAACTTTTGCTACTATTCCAAATCGATGTCATATTTATCATAACCATTCTTATAACTCTAAATGTGCTGTTTAATTGAATTAATTTGCCCAATCAACGTGACAGAATTTCCACTCGCTTTCTACTACATATTAGAATTTCTAGATTAATTGCTGCTTGATCTCGAAGCTGAATATCTCTACCTCGATAAGAAATCGTTTTTTATGTCAGTTGATCTAGTAACTGAGAAAACTTTATCATTCGTTCTTGTGAGGGAAAGTTATCTGGCAGAGAAAATTCTTTGCCTTTCTTTCACCTACACTTCATTGCTTGGGCGTTTGAGCTTGATAGTCTCGACTGAGGAGTTTTGCTGCATGATGTTTTGCTTCAATTTAGAGGTTTGAAGCTAAACTCTGAAGTTGCTGCCACTTTTACATTAAGAAATTGACTTTAGATTTAGCGAAAAATAGCTATAAAAATATCTAATGGAAAATATTAATAAAGATTTTTAACTATAAGTAATAAATAATTGCTTATAGTTTATTTTAAGTCATTAAATTTGGATTAATAGAAGGCATAATTTTAATTGAAAAATGTTTTACTCTTCATTACTTAAGCTCTTTTTTGTAAAATATTTAAATCAACTATTATTGTTATATTATTTTATAAATTTAATCATAGCTTTAAATACAAATTGAAAATGACATGAAATAAATACTTTAAAACAGTAGCATTTTAAAATAATATCAAAATTCATTTTTTTAAAATTTTTGCTTTAAATTTAAAATGCTAATGTCTTATACATTATAATTATTTGTTTTTCCTAATTGTATTCAGTTGAGTTCTTTGGAATTCTCTCTACACTTTATTTGGTGTAAGTCTCTATGTTATTTCTAGTAGTTTATGGATATTGAACTAGTTTAGTAGTTTTGCACTGTCCACCGCCGTTATTATTTATATTATTATTATTATGGGTATCTTAATGCTTTTTGACATTGAACTTTACTATGTTTATTTTACCTTAATTGCTTTCTTCTTTGATAATATTGTCTTGTTACGCTACCATTGTTTTAATTTAATCTCTCAATGGGTTTTTAAATTGAGGTATAGAATTTAAAGCAATTTTTGAAGGATTATAAGGCTCTACATTACTTATTTTCCGTTGCTTGTTGAACTTGGAAGCTTTGTTATCACTTTGTAAATATGACTAATAATGAAAAATTAATACTTTTTATGCATATGACATATTCACAGGCTCCTTCTTGAATGTATTATTGATATTCTTAGATTAAATTTGGAACATTTGAGTGCTTTACACATATCCAGGATTTTTCTACATTAAGGTAGTTTTGAGTTTTCTTAAATTAGTCATCTTCGCTTCTTAATGCTGCTTATCTTGCTTAATTTTACTTTCTCTCTTATTGTTTCGCAAAATTTAGTATGGGTTTTTTATTGGGGATTTCCTTACCGATTATTAAGTTTCAAATTAAGAGTAACTTCCATCTATGTTAATGGGGTTGCATCTACTCTTATGATTTTCATTAAGATTTAATGTGTTAAATTTGCATTAAAGATAAAATGGACAATATTTAAATGCATACTAGAGTTTCAATTCGATTGTTGAGTCCCTTCGAATCTATAGACCTATTCTCTTTGCTCATGCTTCGCTAATCTCTATATGGGCTTACACTTTTTGGAGAGATAATTAGCATTTCATTCCTTGGTAAACTACTCTAAGTCAACACATCGGAAGCATTATGAATTGAGCTATTTATTTCCTTTATTGCTTTTGATTTCTACTCTGAATTTTTGTTAACTTTATTGAGAGTTATAACTTAAGACTATGGAACTGACTACTTGAGATTTTCACTCTTTCTTGATTTGACGTTGTCTAAACTGATTTAAACCTTCCCAAACTTGGAATACTAATCTTTGCTTGAACCGGTATTCGTTGATAATGCTACTGTCCTGTCTTAGGCAGTCTGAAAACTGTCCTTACGAGTAACACTTGATTATTTGAAATATTATGGCTCCCCATCAATTAATGAATGTAATTTAATAATTATTGAATCAACGGACTTTGGACTAAACATACTTTACTTAATTTGAAAAGGATCAGGGTCTTTGCTAGAAATGTTATTATAGGAGTCTTATTAGCTATTTATCAAATCCATACTTTTCAAGGAAGTTAGCCTCATCATGTAATGTTTCCCAGTCCCAGATATATTGCTTGCGTCTTGCTTTATTTCACTGCCAAAAACAGGGTAGTTGTAATATGGGTTACTCTGCTTAAGTTTACTATTGCTTTTAAGGTTACTAGAGCACATGTAATAGCTTTGATTCTAAATTGACTGATTTGTCCTCTGCTCTTTAAAATCATCATCCAGTGCAAAGGCTTCATTATAGGTTTAAATTGCATCTTCGTAATTCCCAATCTTATTTTCACAAGCTGCCTTAGAATAGACGGCATTAAGCAATTTAGGATTGAATTAAAGCGCTTGCTTATAATCTTGGATTGCTCCGTGGTAATCCCCTTTCTTTTCTAGTATTTAGCCTCTGATGTAAAATGCCTAAGCGGGTTCGTTTTGTTAAGATTGAGAATAAAGAACGAAGGAAGATTAAGTATTTAAAAAATACATTCATTTTTGGGGATATTAAATAATATAAAATGCAAAAAGAATGTTCATAATAATTTAAAAACCAAATCGATATTAAATAAATTTTTCAGTGAATTCTTTAATTATAGTTTGACTATATTTTTGGATTAGAGAGGTCAAAAATATTAATTTTGAGATAAATCATTCAAAGTATATTTTATATTTTTCTCTCTTTAATGTTGAAGTAATCTTATTATAGGAATAGCAAACATATTCCCATTTTTCTTTGACCTTTATTGAAAATAATAAAGTTAAGATAGGCATGCTAATAAACATAGCTCAAGGTAATTCATATTTTATTATAACGAATTTACAAAATCAAGCATTTCCCTTCAATAATATTTGCGCTATTAGAATTGCTTTAATGTTCAGACTTAACAATCATTTGGTTGACTTCATTCAAAGCTTATTCGAGTTTACCTTCTTAGATTAGCTGATTGCTTTTTATTCTCTAGTCCCTATTAACAGAAGTAGCTGGCTTATTATAGAAGCCATTCTGACTGCGTTATCTGATTCTATTTTCTACTTCTATTGATCTTGCACTCCGACTCATCATAGAGTTGGAGGTCTTGTAGACTTAATGAGGATTGAAGTGATGAATACTAACTTAAGTCTTTGATTGATCTGGATCTTAAGATTTTTCTCTATTTTTATCAGAATTATTAGTACTATCTCTAACTTTAGTATGCGAGCAATTTTATCCATCAATGTTTTAAAGCGAAAAATTATTGTCTATGATTGATTTAAGATCAACTTTAGTTAATTTTGCTGTAGGTTGATAGTTTTTATTATATAGTAAATCTTGCAGAACTTTACCAGGTTGACATTAAAAAGTCAAGTTACTATTGAAAGCATTTTAATTTTAGGCATCCTAAGTGAAATATCTAAGTGGAGAGTGCATTTTCATTCTCTATCCACCCTCAACGCTGCCATTCGCTCCCTAACTCATAAAATTGATTTCTTAATGATGGTTTCTTCCCAGACTTTTAGAAGACTCATGCTTCTACAGTAGCTAATTATTGGCTGTTAAAATGTTATTAAATAGTAGTTAACTGAAATTTTAGTTTTAATTATTTGATGGCGGACTGTAAAGTAACGACTTGATTTTATTCTTGTCAACTGCGATTATCCCTTAGGAATTTTTATGTTTGAATTATGGAAAATCAAATTCATCTTCGAAATCTTTGTCGCCTAAATTTTGTAATTCTAGAGTCTATGGTTTAGCAAAAGTTTAAAATTGTTCGTTTTAATCCAAATTTTAATTTTTTCCCTATTCTTCCAACGGCTATTATGTTAATTAAAGTTCATCAATTTGTGTCATGTAAGCAGGAGTTTTATCTTAATTAATAATCTCAGCATTATTTTGTTTCATATTTAGATTTGAGTCTAGAATTGTCTACTTCAAACTATTAGTGTCTCTTTAATTAAGTACCAATTCTTCATTGTTGATGAATCAAGATTTAAAAGTTTTTAATGCTAAATTAAAAAGGAAATGCAATAAATTTAACTATTTTCATGATATATTTCTCTATGAATGAGAGTATCGACTATGAAGTGCTAATATCTTAATCTTAACCTTTAACTCTTTAAGATTGTTTGTGAATTTTATCAATTGATAAATAATCTCTCATCTCTTCTCCATCTTCTCTCTATCTATTATTTTCTTTGTTCTTCGTCAAACTAGCCATTTAGAAGTAATCACTCATTATTTTATTAGTGCTGCTAGTTTACTCTTGGATTGACAAAGGATTTTAACAGGGGTTTGGGGTTATAAGGGTTATTTAAGGGGCTTGATTTTCTTTTAATAAAGGACTGTCTAGATCTATACGAAGAGACTTCAACGGCGATTTTTTACTGCTCATTTTTTAGTAATATAGTTAATTATTAAAATTAGAAATTGAAAAATATTCGTTATTACAAAAAGTATTATATCATTATTTATGAGTTTTAATTTATTGCTTTTTAATTATCCATATATAGCATTATTATAGTAAAAATAGGATTTATTAAAATAAAAATTATAATCACTAGATAATGTAAAACTGTATCACTATAATTTTCAATTTATCATTTCTTTTTGAGATATATAAGGAATCAAAATTTCGACTACTTCAATATCCTATCTCTACATCTTCTTAGAATTTTCATTATGTATCTTATTAGTCAGAAGACTTACTTTATAGGGTTTTATTATTAAAAATAATAAAAGTTCTAGTAATATATTCACATATTAATGAATAAATATAAGATTTGGATTGATCATTAGTGCTTGATTCTATTTAAGATTGAGATGTTAATCTTCTCAATTCATCCAAATCAACTGAATTGTTATGACTATCATAATTTAGCAGTTTTTATTTTGATTTTTTGAAATTCTGCGTACTTCTTCTCTTATGTCTTTTATTTTCATGATCAACCACTTCATTTTATGTGTAATTTTGAACTAATTCAGAATTGTACAACTATTCCACACTATTTTCTTGAGAGTTATTTTTACTAAAAATGATTTATGAAGTCATTTTAATGTCACTAGAAGGGGCTAATAAATTTCCAACAGCGGCTGCTGATTTAACAATCAACTAATTTTCAGAATATTTTCTTGATCTCTACTGGTTCTTATTCTTCATTAATTAATATCTGTGGTTGTTGAGTGGGGATCTATATCTTGATTAATTAAGATTATTTAAGGGGTTTTGGGGTTTGTTTAATTAGTAATCATCAAAGACTTAGTGACCAACATCTAATTCTCTTTGAATATCTCATATTATAAATTTTAATTTATGAATTAAATTTAATAAAGTATTAATATATCTCTATTTGGAGATTTAGAACATGGCTGTATCTAATAAAATCCTAATTAGCTCTTGTATATATATATATATAGTAATTATTAATAATAAAATTCATTATAAAAATTTCATTGAATTTTAAAAGCATAATATTTTTTATTAACTCTAATTAAGTTTAGACTAAATGAATTGTTTAAGCTCCAGTGACTTATACTTATTATAAGCTTAGTCAATTTAAGAGTAAGTCTGATGAGCCTAATTTTTAAATATTTATTGTTAAATTTCTTCACCACTTCTATTTGAGTTCATAATAAAATCTTTGCCAACTCCCTCAATGATTATTACATCTTTAGGCTTGTGAGGGGAATATATAGAATAAAATATATATAATTCAAACATTAAAATGAAATCCTTGGATAAGTGTACTGATTGATTTTGCTGTTGAGTATCTGCACCTTCGAATTATTTAAGCATGTCAAGATTTTATTTGTCAAATAAAAGTGTTCTAGGGGGCATCTTGATATCCTTAAACCCTTATGCTCTTTAAATCTAAAAATAAGTAACTATAATTGTGATTATGATGAGATTATTAAATGATTTAAATTAAATATATAAACAAATTATGCCATTGTTTTATTAAGTATTTGGTATTTCTGATTGACTAAGCTATTCTGAGTGGAGAACTATTTCTCTATAATTTTAATTTTGCGGTGTTCTTTTAATTCTTACTTTGTCATTTAACTTTATAAGGCGTTAATACTTTTATTTTAAATGTGTTTTTATGGAATTTAATGACTTTAGAGACGGCTAAGATTGAGTTACATGCTATTTTATGATATTTTTTTGACAAATAAAAAATATAGTTTTTAATATGCATTGTATATATAAATTAATATTGAATAATAATACAGCTATCATTAAGTTAAAACTAATGACTGACCGATTTCTATGGCAGTGGTAACTAATAATTAAAGATAGATTTTATTTGATGCTGTTATTATTAAATTTGATAATTAGCAGTTGTAGATTTAGATCTTTATGGTATTTGCTACGATTGCCTTAGATTTCACAAAATAATTATACTTTCATTATTAAAATTAAAGTAAAACAAGAATCTTTAATAATTTTTAAATTAAATTTATAAGCTAATCATAATTCTGATCATTGGAGTCTACAGAGTATTGAGGTACAAGCTCTGCATTGTGAATATTGAGGTCTTACTGACTTGAGTTATTGGAGTTTTAATGCTATATTAAAGATGAATGAGCTGTAGCTCTGAAATTATTTTGCTACTATTGTTGTTAATAAGATATTTGCTTTAGCATTGTGACTTTTCTCAACAATTATAAAATAATAATTTTTTTCAATTAAATATCTTAATTCTTATTGGTAGTCTTGTTTAGTTCTATCTATCGATTCATATTTAAAAGGAGACTTATTTAATCTGATTTATGAGTGAATTCTTGGATTTTATCTCTATTAAATTTGTCCATCAAAAGTATAATTCATTATAGCAATTGCTGGCTTTTGACTTTACTATTATCTTTGATTAAATTTAGAATCCTTTACTTTTTAATTACCAAACTGGCTTGGAACACTAACACCTTGAATGTTGAAATCTAAAGAGTCATTATGAAGATCTTTTTACTATGATTTGCTCTATATATCGATTTTCATATGATTAGTGGGAGTTTAGTATTGACTTAATTAGTTGCTGTTTGCATTTAAATAACACTATTGTTACGATAAAATCACCTCTTAAGCTTCCTATTAGACTTTTAACTAATGTTAGGACTATTCTGGCATCATCTAATATTTTTTCATCTGGTCGTCCATAAATTGCGAAGATATTGAGGCATTGAATAACGATTACAAAATTTATGGTTCTCTCAATTTATAATCATCCTATCTAGTTGTTTAAATATCTGAAACCTCCTGATCTTATATATTAATTTCTTACTTAGTTAAACTTTGAAATTTTTACTCAACTATTTCTTTAACTTACTCAGTTTTAGGGCTTTTAGTCTATAAGCGGTTCTTTTTGAAATTGCTTTTATTTGATTCTTTGCTATCTTTTATCTATGATTAAATCTTTGATACGTGCATGATTTTAGGAATCATGGATTCTCTATCTCCCAATATAAATTCCATTTATTCTCGTATACTATCCCCTTTTAATACCCTCCAATTTTCCATGCTTTTTTTCTTAGTCTTAATAATCGACATATTTTGCTTGATTTGTTGATCTTTAATAAGAAGTCTAGTTAATTACTATTCCACCTAGTTTTATTACATCTATTGTTGATAGTTACTTAAGGGGTTTTGGTGATTATTGGCTTAACTACTATTTGAGAAGAAATAGTTCTTGGATTTATTTATCTATGGCGGGGACTATTAAAAAGCGTTGTTACTGCTGGTATTCATTTGAAATTGAGTTTTAAGCATGTTTTTGTTAATATTAGTATTTTAATTGGTAGTATCAAAGGAATTGTAGTTAGTTATTCCAAAATAACTCAAGTCTTGACTAATGCCCATTTTTTAACACTAATTCATTTAATAATATATTTAATAAAAAAATAAATGGCTATATATTTATAATTCGGATAGAGTGATTACTAATTCGATTAAATCTATTTATTTTTATAATTAGTATTGACTTCTTTCTACTATTTCATGTTATTTAATTAGAAACCACTTGATCTCACTTCAGACCTTTTATACATAATATTAGTTTATGTTTTATTGTAATTTATTGTTGTCTTATTTGATTTACTGAAGTCTTAGGTTTAGTTGAATTCTATTGGGTTTTTTAAAGGGGATACGTCATAGCTCTAAACTTCATTATTTATCAAATCCTAGTGCAGCTGAATATTAAATTAATTTCATATTACTTAATATATAAATTACAATAATTTTATATGTTATAACTATAATATGGCTTTAATTAATAGATGAAGAATCAAGTTTGTGAATATCCTGCTAATCAATGTTATTATAATTTAGTTTTCTTAAATCTTCATTTGAGAATAATTGCATCATTGATACTCCAACTTATTTTTAATTGCTATTTTTATCATTTAATAAAGACTGAGGTGGTTACTATAGAGCTTGTATCTAGATTAGTGGCTAGATATTCTACTATATTTATAAAACTTAAATGCTTAAAAACAAAATACCAAATAAAATACTTAATATTCTAAAAAGTTATTACTGTAGAGGATTAATCAATTTTCTATTATCAAATGACTTGATAAGATTTTGAGATTAGCTAAACGATGGCTTCAATAAGGTCATAATGGAAGCATTCGATAATTTCTGCCTAGATTTATTAGTAATATCCCCATTATTTTAATACTTCCCTGAATTATCCTTCATATTAATGTTATTTTCAATATTTATCTCATTAATATCGTCTATTCCCACAGCAATGGATATTAATTACTCTTTTTAAGGGAGTTTCTACTTCTATATCTATATACTCGAAGATAAACTGTTCCCAACATTGAATTTATTGGAATTACTCAGGGTTGTGGCAGTGCCTGTATGGTTTTAGGTGTTTTGACTTTGATAATTCTGACTTTTAAAACGTTTCTTCGCTAATAAAGCTTGTTTATTTATCATTTTGTTTATTAACATTGTTTTTTTAATATAATAATTAGAAATAGATCTATAATAAATTACAAAATTTTTATTCATTTTCTTAATTAAATAAAAGTTTGTCAATTCATAGGAAACATCTAAATTAAATTTGTGATGAAAGTATTAATGACAATATTTTGTGTTTTATTATAGATATTTAAAATATTTGAATTTGACATTTATTATAATGGACGCCGCTTTAGATCAGCAAATAAACCCAGATGAGATTGATGAACTAGATCATATTTCAAGAGTAGCTTTACTTATAGACGATCTTAGTAACGAGGATCCACATGCCAAGTTGCATTCAATCCAGAGATTAACATAAATCGCTTAACTTTTAGGTAAGACACTATTTTAAACATAAATTATTTAATGCGGAATTTCCTTAAATGTTGGGCTTTAAATAGCAATATCTTGAGATAATAGAGCATATTTAAGCAATAAGCATTTATGGAATATAATCTCACCATTTTAATATAGGTCCTGAACGCTGCATTGAAGAACTTATCCCTATGTTAACCGAACTCATCGATAAAATCGACAATAACCCAGAGTTAATGCTAAATTTAGCTGAGCAACTTGGAAAATTGACTGATTACCTGGGCGAAGATAAACACTCTGTGTATTTGTTAAAGCCTTTAGAATACATTCTCAGCTCAGATGATACTATTGTCAGGGACAAGGCCATTTCATCATTGAAATTAGTTGGATAAAAGATTAGCAATGAAACTATTTATACTGATTATATGCCTCTTGTCAAGAAGATGCGCAAAGGTGATCTTTTCAGTATGAGAATTATAAATAAGTTAAAATACAGAGTTTAGTAGAAGGATTAATCCCCGTTTAAACTCATTGTTTACAACTTTTAAATTTCTGCTTGCTTCTTGTATGCTTACATCTACAAACGCTTAGATGACGAACGTAAAGCCTATACTCGCTCTAAATTTGAGAAACTATCCAAGGACGACACCCCAATGGTTAGACGTGGTGCAGCTCAATCTCTAGCTATTCTCTCAGACTCTCTTTATTAAAACTCTGGCTCCGAAGATACTCATGAACTAGCAAAGACTTTCCTCCTTCCAATCCTGAAAGCACTTCTCTCAGATGATAACGATTCTGTGAAAATCTAAGCAGTTGGAGCATCGGTTAAAGTTGCCAAGTTAGTCGATGACGTGGAAGTGGTGAAGAGTGAATTGATACCACCTCTTAGAACAGCTGTTGACAATAAAATGGTTTCCTGGAGATTGAGGTTCTCTGTGGCTGAAGTCGCTGCTGAACTTGCAGGTCATGTTGACAGAGAAATTGCAGACACTAGCATATAATTGATTTCGTTTAATATAAACGAATTAACAATCATTAACCAATTTATAGTAGGCTACTATGTAACTTTGCTCCAAGATAAAGAACCAGAAGTGCGTTCAGAAGCTGTAGCTAAGCTTCCAGAACTGGGAAAGAATTGCTCTCCATCTGCAATCGTAGAATAAATTCTACCAATACTAAATGCAAACACCGTGAATGATAACAGTCTGCATGTTAAAGGCAGTTTAGCCTTAGCCCTCTGTGAGATGAGTTAATATATTGGCAAGGAGAATGTATTGCAATTCGTCATTCCACCAATCACTTAAATGCTGAAGGACTCTCCTACTGAAGTTAAAATCACACTTATGCAATTGAGTTTATATATTCAGTAGATTTATAATGTTTTAAAATAGTCATAATTTTTTAATGCAACATATGAAGACTCTTGCTGAAATTATAGGAGACTAAGAATTCGATACTCATATTATTCCAGGCATTATTCAACTATCAAACGATAAAATTTGGAGAGTAAAGTTAGCTGTAATTTAATTCATCCCCAGTCTTGCTGAGTTCATCTTTTTATAAATAAAAGTGATTATAATAAGATAAAAGACAACTATTCTAAAATAAAATATAAATTGTTTTATAAACATCCCAAAGTAGCTATTCAAAGAAAGACTTGAAGAGCATGTTATCAGCTGGTTGAGTGATGCAGTGTTTTAAGTAAGAGAAGAAGCCATTCAAATCTTGATACAACTAAAAGAGAAGATATTTGATTAAGATTGGCTTGAGGAGACTATCGAACGTAAATGTCAAGATTTCCACTAGCATGAAAAGTTTGGGATAAGGATCCACACTATCTTATAAAAACATCTAAATATTAAATAAGTTGTTAAAAACTATTGTTAAACTTCAATATTAGAGGCCAATAAAATCAAATTATATGATAAGTCCATTTTTATATTTACATTATCTTCTTAATTTAAAAAGTAGCTGAACATGTTTCTCCAAATTTCCTCAATGAAAAATTAGTTCCCTTTCTCTTGAAACTTGGCACAGATCCCGTACCAAACATAAAATTCAACGTTGCAAAAGCAGTAGAATAGCTTTATCCTAAATTCTCAAACAGCAATAAAATGCAGGCTCAAGAGATGCTTGAAAATATGATTGAAAAGGAAGAGAGAGACTTTGATGTCAAATATTATGGAGAAAAGGCTTTGAAAACAATCAAGAGTCTGTGAGAATAAAATAACTAGAAGTTTGAGAGATTTATTGAGTAACAAACTTAACTGTAATTTAAATTTGAAATGGGTTAAACATTTTACTTCTTACAAAAAGAAACTTAACTAATCAATCACTTAATTGATGGTTTATTTACACATATCTAATTCACTTTATGACAAATTTTGTCTATTCTTTTTAATCAATCTAGTTTTTCTTTATTATTGAATATTTATTCTGATTTACGTCTCTTTCTTCTAATGCAATCTAAAGTAATATCTCTTAAATTTACATTCAATAACTGCTCTTGAATAATACTCTTTTATTGCTAGAGATTATTAATCCTTTTCAATCGAATTTCATGAATGTTTAAGCTTTGTTGCTCATTTATATTATTGCCATTCTAATCTATTCTATTACTATCAGTATTTTCATCATTCTCATGTTCAGTAAAATGATTGCACGGGCTCTTAAATTCACAGTTCTTTATTTGCTAATTTTATAAGTTTTAGATGTTTTCATTAAGATTTTATTTCTTACTTTCCTCTATTTATACAATGTCTTATTGCTCTGCACTGGTGTCACTTTATTAATAGTTAACACTTTCTTATGCATTATTTTGCTCTGATAGGTTTTCTTGTATAATCGTATTTCTATTTTAGTTATTTAAATCGTTTATACTTTCAATGAGATTTCCCCTGTTTCTCTCCACATTGGCATTTAAAAATAACACAATTCTAGTCAAAGCTCTTGAATAAGTAAAAACATTAATAAATATATGGGCATTTTAGTTGATTATAAGTGCATCGTATAAGTGCTACTCTACTCTTCTAGTAATGGCGTTTCTTATATTTACTGTAACTAGATGCTCAAATCCACTCTCCAGCAAAGATATCAAATGCTCAAATTGAAAAGAAAACTTGTTCATATTGTGCAGTAGTTGATACTAAAAATAGAATTATTAATCATTAACTTTGAAATAGTAAATGTGAAAATAGATTGTCTACTTACAAAAACAGATACAAAGTAAAGGAAATGAATAAACTTCAGGTTAGCATGAGGATAACACTAAATATAGAAATAAAATAGGTAAGTGTAAATCATCAGCCATTGCATAAATTTATAGAAATATCTGCTGTTCACCAACCTATAAAAATGATTTATAAATACAAAGCAAAAGCATTAACTTGATTAAACTTACAGTAATGTGGCAAATTTATAGCTCAATAGACAAGTAAGACACATAAAAGTGACTTTATTACTGGAGAGAGATCTTTAGATTAAATATACAGTGGAGAGTGATAATATTTTGGCAATTGCTGTAATTGAGAGCATAAGTTAATTATGTCGTGTATGCTTGCATAACTCTATAATTAAGGTTTTCATTAAGCTTTCATGCACTGCTATCATCGATCCCATCATAAGCAATTCTAATAAGTTTTAAGGAAAGATTAATCAAAAAAATACAAAAAATTTATATACATTTGTTATAATTCTACAAAGATGAAAATGCAGAACTTAAACTTTCCATACATATAGCTAAACAACCCACTTCCAGCTGTTAAGTATTAATTAAATTCTTTTGAGTAGTCAATAATCCAATCTTTCATAAGAGGCTTCATAAAACCTTTGCTTCCTGATAACTGTAAAAATGTATATATTGCAAATGTATCAAAACCTAGGTACCAATCAGTTGGCACACATTTATTTAAATTTAAAAAATAAAGTTATATTCAAATCAAAGATTTTATTTTCGAATAGCTTAATTTATGTCTTGAATCAATTTACAGATATCTAGTTTTAATAAATTTCTAATTCTCTCTTAATTCCTTTATATTCATTTACAAGAGAGTTTTATTGTAGGAGAACACATAAATATTGTCATGTAAAGTTAACTTGTCGAATAATTTATGACGAATTGTTTGAAATAATGTCTCCATTTTATGTTAACTTGTTTCAGATAAAATTATTTTCCTTTTTCTAAATATTATATTGTATAGATTTATTATAATCAATAAACTGTATATATTTATAGATGGTTAAGGCATTGAATATTAGGTGAAATTGAAATCTTTCAAGGGTTTCTGCATATTTTATGAAAAGAACTCTTCTTCTGTCAATATAACAGAGTGTTATGATAAACCTCTTTTCATTTGCATATTTTGTACCTATAATAATATTTATACTCACAAGATACTCACTTTATATTTGCTTGTTGAATCTTGTAAATCTTTCTTGTGATAAGTCCCATTTAAATACTAAAACATCATGAAAAAATAATAATTAACTTACATCGAGGGTATTGTATATATCACTTGCAATCTCTGTTATTATAACATTATAGCCCTTTCGCTCTTATGACAATATGCTTGAATGCTCATATGGATCATAATTTTCTTCAAATTGCAACAAGGATCGAGTGATTTAATTCAAAGAGGACACTTAGTCCACAATCTATAGATAAATTTTGACACATTTTTAATGCGATAATTATAGCAATTAAATTACCCTAATAAAGTAGATGTCGCTTTCAGGCTTGAAATAATGTTAGAAATCAATGTCAAAAGAATTGACTCTATCGTAATTTGTAAGTCTTATGTCCTCCATAGAATTTAGTATTTCATTTGACATACAATTCACCTAAAATAAAATACATATAGACAATTGCTTACATTTGAGAATTTGCTGATGTGTGTGAAGTGATAATTGCACAAAATCAGGAATACCATAGTCTGCAAAAAGAATATTCTATGAAAATTTAATAAGCAAATTTAATGAAAATAAAATGAAGTTTGGATGAGCTTTGTTTAAATTTCTGTATAAACTTTTGCAAGAAAATGAAATCAATTAGTGATTTAAAAGCATTAAGACTTATAGAGTTCTTGACTAGTCTCATTCTATTTAGCATCTTGTACTGAAATTTATGTTTCTTGTATAACGTAATTTTTATTAATAAACAGGAATTCTTAAAAACTTTATTTAATAGATTATATTTTATTAATTAAAGCCTGAAGCAATTCCATTTAGAATCTTGCAAATAAAGCTTTCTATTAAAATATGAAATGAGTAAGCAGACTAATTAGTTAGTAATTTTTGCATATTTATAGTAATTTCATCTTTCTAAAATTGGGGCATGTTTTTCTTACTTTGTTCATTATTGTTAATTTTTGGTATTAATAATTTAATTATTAATATGTTTATGAATTTAGTTAAAATTAGCAACTTTCTTATTATCATAAATTTAAAATTCTTAAGCAGTGTAAAAAATAATTCCATTTATCACATTTAAATTAAAATAGAGTGTTCAGAATAAAATAGAATTAAATACTAAATTATATCAAATATTAAAATAAAAAAATATAAATTGCTGATTAAGGTATTGAAATAGTTGTCCAATTTAATTTATAATTTAATATATTGATAGAGTGATTTCACTAAACATAAAAATGAATGAAAGATTGCTAAAAGATAACATTGCAAGTAAGTTTCCTTCTATAAATTACATATCAAAGAGATATTAAGTCTTTTTATATATTTGCTTATCTTTTATTTGCAATTTTTGATAATCTCTTATTAGCGGGCATTGGGTATTATTTTTATGTGTAATTTATTTTATTTGCTTATGAATTAAGAAATAATAGTGATTTAAATAAAAATATCAATATAATTGGCTAGTTGATGAACTAGGAATATTAATAGTCCTTCTTGCTACATAACAAAAGTTCCGCAGACTTTTTAGAAGCAATTTCCTACAGAGTAGATCTAACAAGTAAGATATTTTTTAACAATTTTCCTTCTCGATATTTGGAATATATTATAAATTGACTAAACATAATGATATAGAGTTGTATAAGATTGTCGATTCATGTTTATAATTTTATACATTCAAATCAAATGAAAGATGCTTTGTGAATATATTTTAGATCTTTTATTTTAAAAAAAAAAATATTCATATTTAAAATATCATTTATTGAAGAAAAAATAGTATTTAATAAGTTAATTTGTGCTGAAATTGAGGCTTTTATATTTTTCTATAAAAAAGATTCTAAAATTAAAATTAAAATCCTTAAAAATTCATGCTACTATGATGCATAGGCTTATTACTGTCCCATCATAATCTAGATAAAAGATAAAGCATTACTTGATGACATCGGTTTCGAATATATCTTGCAAGTTTGGAATCTATCTAAATGTTCCTTATCTTATTTTATTATTTTTTTGAATCGCAAAGGCAAAAAGACATATGAAAAATACATAAAAAGTAAAATTACCATTACCAAATCATTTTAAATTTAATAAACTTATTTCATAAATTAGACCTCCCTCAGATGTGGGCAATAAACGGGTATTACTTAGTTTACAAGACACACCAGAATGACGAGGACAATAATTACTTCCACATTATAAACTTAAAGAATGGAAACGCCACACTTCTTCTTAAAGATGTGATTGAAGATAAGGATAGTAAGAATTTAGTGATGTTCTAATGAGGCTGTTTCTATAGTTAAGTATATCGCCTTCAACAATTTAATAAAAATTAATTTTGCATAAATTTATTTAAAGATAATGCTTAACTCTATATTTTAACTTAATGATGTGCTCTATTTAGCTAACAAAAGGACAGTTCACTTAATATAGTGCACTCATACCCCTTAACTGGGTAAAATAGAGAAGATAGAGCCCAAGGCTTCAGATTGCTAAAAAGCTACTTTCCAAAGTAATATTTGGGCTCTTTTTACGAAAAAGAAACAGCTAGGTAATAACGAAAAGACATCATTGGGCCTGAAAAAGAAAGTAGAAGATATTATAATTGTTGCTTTAGAGACCAAAGATAGTCAGATAGACTTTAATGAAATATAGCATAAGTATTTGGGCACTGACAGGTTTCAGTATAAATTTTATCAATAGAACGATGTTCAGGAGAGACCAGTGAGGTAGGATGAGATCACTAAGTTTTGCTATAAAATTGATAAATTTAACACTTTTTATGGATTAGCCTTGAGATCATCAGCTTTCTTTGATATTTACTGGGATATGTTTCTTGTCCATTCTGTAAATATAGTTGGTTTTTAATATACAAACTTAATTAATAATTAAGTCATTAAAATGAATTCAAAAAAACATGCATATAAATAATAATAGATTAGTAGTCTAGATGTAAGTCATTCATTAATTAATACTATTTAATTTAAACACCATAACACAATAGACCTGGCAGTCGATATTGAGATGAGTGAAGATACTTTTTATTTCAGAATGCCCAGTGGTGAGATAAAGTCAGTTAGAACTAATGGACCCTCTACAAATTTCCAATAAGCTTTGGAAGAGGACTCATCTTTTTAATTTGAGATTATTTTCTACCAAAACATCAAAAATCACGGTAAGTTAATCCATGTATTCTTTTAATTTTTATATTTCTTTACAAGCTTTTACACCATAATTAATTATCCAATTTTATTTAGTATAATTGTACAACAGTTTCATACTAATCAGAACTGATTTGTTTGTTACTCACGGCTGTTACATTTCTCTCTATAATATTCAAGACCCTAAAACTTCTTTATGTAAATTTAGGATCATGTTTATAAATAGTTTAAAATAAGATTTCTGGAACAATCTATTATTTTAAAAAAATAGCAATTAAGATTTAATAATTATTGATTGAAATTATTAATAAAAATATCACTTTATTTTACCTATATAACTCAAATATTTATTAATTTATAAACTAAAAAGAATGTAACCGGTTAAATTTATAATAAGTTACTCAGATTGATAGTGAAATTAAATAGGAAATTCAAAAAATATGTAAAATACATGCTAAACAAGTGGTTTGAAATGATTTTGTTATATATTAATTTTACTTTTATTCAATGAAAAGTAAAAATCTCAATTAAAAATAAGAGTATCTTACAAAATAAGTCTGTCATTTGATTAATAGAATAAACAAGTATATGTTACCTTTAAGTTTCATTGTATTTACTATAAAAAATAGAAATATTTTTAAATAATTTAAATACTATATCCATTATCTTGAAAATATTAAAATATTTATTTTGACAAATAGAAACTAATATACTTTTTTTAATTGCAATAAAACACTATAATATAATTCTTAAATAGGATGAAATACTGTTTATCATTTTCATATTTTTTAGTTTAATTCAGGAGAAATAATGGTTAAGACACTTAAAGTTTCAAGAGGGTGATGTGTCAAAGCTATTGCGATTATTAATTAAAATAGCATTTATTAAGATCTTTATATAGAGCAATTTTATAAGCAGTTGTATGTTTGAATTATTATATTTAATAATGAAGAAATCAAAAGAAACTGTGATTGGGTCAAAATACGATCTCACTGTCAAAACCCTTAGCAAATATTATAAAGTGAATTATTTGAGATTTATTAGGGTGTGTTATGAGTTTATGTAGTGAAAACTTGAACGCATAACAACAAATTAAAAATAAATTATAAAGTTTTAAGCTATACTTTCTTTGAAAAAATTAGTTATTAAAGATATCTCAGTAACAGAACAGAATAATTGGATGTTCTTTTTCTTTGTATGTCATGATTGGTTTACTCTATAAAATTATTTAAAAAGAAAAGAAAAAACTGAAAAAGTAAAAACAAAGAATGCTGTTTTGTTTAATTTTTAATTTCCTTAAGATCAATTGATATTATGATAAACCATGTAATTTTTTTTTTATTTTAAAAAAAACCCTTAATTTAATAATGATGTTGATTCTCATTCTAAAAATAAGAAGTCAATCTTGATTAAGGTAAAAAATTTAATAAATTTAAAATAATATATATTACAATTTATTTAGATGTAAATAGGGTTTTATTAAGTGCTGCTATAAAATGGATCTATTTACCAAAACATACTAGAAATGATAAAGTTAGATGAGTTAAACGACTCAATTCAAAGTATGAGTTATAAGCACATGCATAAAATGATCCAAGTTTCGCCCAATTTATTAAATTATCAAAAATTAAATAACTTTATATTTAATTTGGGACTTTCGACTATAAGTACACATTTATATTATTACTTAATGACAAACAATAAAGTTCTAGTTTAAGATGCAATGTGTTGAAGGTAGTAAACAATACAGAGAACAATTAGTAAATATTTGTATTGGGAGAGGATGAATTCTTCAGAGTAAAACTTTACTATCTAAATAAAGAAAAAACAAATGAAATGAGAATAATTAAGACCATGAAAGAAGGACAGCGAGATCAACAATTTGAGACATTAGATTTATTTATTTTAATCATATTACTGATAAACTTACTAAAATCTAAATCAGGAATATTGCTTTATACATAGATGCCCAAACTAACATCGCAATTACTAACTAACTTCTAACTGAAGATCAACTGATTCTTATTTAAAACAAACAAACTTTCACGATTTATGGAGTCAAAAATGAGTTTTCTGGGATGGACGAGATGGATGATGATTCAGACGGAGGCCCAAACCCAGAAAATGAAGATGATTACTTAGATATAGTGGAAAAGTTCACTTACACAAACCAATAGATCGAGGGAAAGATCCACTCATGTGTTTAAACAAAAAACCAAAATGTCCTGATAATCATGGATGAGAAGCATTTCTATATTGTTGACTTGGAGACTGAAATTATCAAGACCATTTTGAATTAGAACTGCGTGGGCATTTCAGTCATCGATGAGAAATATTTCTAGTTCTTTATCTTATAATTATTTTAATATTGCTATACATTAAGTCATAAGAGTGCCTCAAATAGATCGGGACTTAGAGTTTATGATCTTGAGTCTTTAGCTAGAAAAAGTCAAAGTTAAGACATAAGTTTCTTTCTATAAAATGCTTAGGTTGGTAGCTCCAATCACATCGACTGGAACCCAAACTACTCCAGATTCACATTTTTGAAATGTCTAGATGAAATTCAGATTGTACCTGCGCTTCATAGATGCACAATGGCCTTCATAGGCATGGGTAGAAGAGAGGAATAAAACAATTGTTCATCATTATAAATGATGATAAATATCTTAAAGTATACTTAGCTACAAAAGTTATCAAAGATAAATTTATGGCTTTAGACAAGAAAAGCAATATATACTGTTGGAGTAACATCACATGCAAACTTGTTAATTCACATAGACTCCCTCATAGATAAAGTTACGCAGATTTTGTCATATATGAATCCCAGAAGGGTGATCCTACTTATCATAGAGAATCAAAACTTTAAAATTAATACTTTTTCTTTAATATACAAAATCAATATAGTTATTATTTGGATTGAAAATATACACATAAAATGCTTGTTTATACTTGTATTTAATGAATAAAAGTCTAATAATATTGACATAAGTTGAAAAAGATGTATTATTCTTAAATATGAAAAGCTCAATTATTTAATTTTCTTTTGTTAATTACTTTAAACATTTTATGTTATTTTTAGTTTTCAAGACCCTAATTTATAAATTAATATTATTAAATTTTATATTTTAGATTGAATTTTGTTTTCCAAATTATACCAGAGAAGTTAGGAATTATAATTTTAAAATTTATAATTAATCCAAATTATTTTATAAAACTCTTTCAATTTTTTAAAAAATTCATATTTAAAAGTTCCATTATTAAAACATTTTTATATAAATACTAACGTTTTAAATGGTATTAAAAGATCTTAATAATGAAAAACAAACCAGAGCCTGATATTGATAAAGCAAAATCCTAGTCAAAGTTTCCTTCATATAATGACAATTAAATTCTTTATGAGTAATAGCAAATCAAGGAGTTTAGGGAATTCAGAGTTATTGAAATTATTAGTGAATTCTAAGTTGAAGAGCACATGGTATTTTATCACCCAGTTTAAAACCTACTTTTATTCTTATTTAACACAATGATTAGTATTTTCTTCAAGGAGTATTAATTATATTTAATCTAAAATTGATATGTATTGAGAAATATCATAAAAATTCTTAAATAACTCTTTAATATTTTTTTCAAGGTAAATAAGATTTAGAAGGCATTAAATATAAGCTTAGTAAGTTTTATAAGTTATTTAATTTTGTAACTACAATATTCATATACTTAGCTGGAATCTGTCATTGAAAAATATATACAAATTTCACTACTTTACTATTTACGATTAATTTGATCAAATTATTTCTAATAAAAATAAAATTGTAATAAATAGCTTAGATATTTAAAATTAATGAGTTATACCAGTAATAACATTCAAAACCCCAAATCCCTTGAAGTTGTTTGATTGATAGTTTGATTGACAAAAGTAGACTATTAGTGCATACTTTATTAGGGTTTTAATAGGGTTTATGTAGGGGTTTAATGTTTAAATATTAGTAATTTAAGTGAGTAAAACAAGCGAGTTTTTTTTATATATATATTTCACACAAACATAAGCTTAGAGTCATGTAGCAGTTCTCTGAATTTTATCTTATTAAGTTGATGTTTTATTGTTTCTATTCTTTGTTAATTCTCTTAGCTTGGCTTGATAATAGTTGAGTATTCAAGTTCTCTGAGACCTCCTTTTATTTTATTTTTATCGAGGTATTGCTTGATTCTCTAATTAGAATCTCTCTCACCCCTGCAGCTAAAGTAATCGTTTCTTGGCATGTCGCTCTCTATTATTATTACTGCTAGAGCCCAGATATCCCATTAAGTGTCTCCATCTCTCCAGTTCTCTCTCTCTGGGAAATATCCATGAGTAACGTATATATTTCCTAAAGCAGAAGCCTGCACTCTTTGAGCTCTGTTGAAATCAATAATATAAACCCTAAGAGGCTGAAAGTTCATCATGATATTCTCTGCCTTTAAGTCTCTATGAACATAGCCAAGATTGTAAAGCTCGTCAATACCCTAAACTATTTGCTGCACGATCTAGCCAATTTATCTTTGGTATCTATTATCAGATAAAAACCCTCTGTAAGTCATTTTTATGAGAGGAAGTCTAAATGCTACTTGATCTTTTCCAAGTAATATAGCATCTAGCCATATATTTTGCTTGCACTCTCTAATTTGCTTGTTAAAGAGCATAATGCTCAATTGCGAATCCCTTTTAGAACTTGTCATCAGCAAGAAAGTAATTGAATGGATATATTTTATAGGCATATTAGTTATCAGTGATGACTCTCTTTTCTAATTTATCCTAAAGAGTGAGGTAACTTTCAAGGCAAGAATCTATGTCAATAATTTTTAAGATATGAATCTTCATCGCCTCTATTTTTACCATGATTTTATTTATATCAGATGACAGAAAAGTTCTTGACTGCTTTCTTCATTTTGATTTACTTCTATACCTCAACTCTGAGAGACTCCACTAGATTTCTTGATCTTCTCTTTTAGAGGAATCTATTCCCTGTAGGTCATGAATAATGACAAAACTTTAATTGTGTTTTTTTTTAAGTGTACTTTGAGGTCTCTAGTATGAGAATATGGCTTCTCACAGAACTCACAGACATACTTCCCATCTTTCTTTTAATGCTTGAGATATAACCTTGGCATATCGTTGTGTATATCTCTCAAGTGTCTCTTATAAGTTGACTTGTAAGGGAAAACTTTATTGCATTCTTTGCATTAATAGTCAACTTTGGCTGGTATTTATTAATGCTCTATGGCGGGTTGTTTAACCTCCTCCTCAATTTGCACAGCTTCTTTGATAACCTCCTACTTAACTTATATTTAAATCTCAAAGCTAGACTGGTCAAAGTTGTCATAAGTAGGCTCCCACTGAGTACAAGCGTCTCTGGTCTCTACTTTTCTTGGTTGCTGGAATGATAACTTTTATTGGCTTTGTCCAAGTAATGCCGCTCTTCTTAAAAGGTTAGCGCTCATTTTAGTTTGCTGATATATTTTATTATAATATATTCTGATTAAGGAAATGATCATGAAAAATTTCAAAAGTAACCTCTAAGTCGAAAAATAAACTTATCTTACACTTCCTATTATAGCCAATTTTGTTACTCAATATATATTGCATTTTATTAAGTTTATAATTTCAATTTCACTTTATAATTCTTCTATTTAAAAGAAATTATACTAAAATAAATTAAAGTCTAATTATTTAAGACTAGAGTAACTATTAATATAAATTCATTATTAAAAATTATTATTAAATAGAATAAATAGATTTAATGGAATAATTATCTAAAGAAAACTAGAATAAAAATAAAGTTATTGATAAAATATTAAACATTGGGAAATTTAAGAAAATTAAACTGCAAATCTGCCTTTAAAATGGTCGATAATATGAATAAAAATGGAAATGGGGGAAATATATGAAAGTCTATTCTACTAGGCTTTACCTTAAGAAACTAAATTAAAATACAGGGAACAGAATTAAAATTAGAATATTGAAAAAACTAAAATTACTAATAGATCCCTTTTAGATAATGATGAAAATTTACTAATCAAATAATAAAGATTGAAATTTAGAAACAATTTTGTTACTTATATTCACAATAATGTAAAGGCTGGATCATTATAACTTTGTCAGAGATTATAGAATATTTTTGGGCATGCAATAATTAATGAAAATTAGACTGCTCCTATTGTTTATGCTTTATATGATATGATTGAAAAGTTCATTTTTTCAGTAGCAGAAGGTGAGTAAATTTTTCGTATCATTAACATAATTTTATAGTCTAATCAAAATATGGGACAATAATACTTTACAACTTCATGGCACACTTCATTATTCAGAGAAAATTACTGATCTCAAAAAAAGTAAATGCAACCAATATTTAATATCAGCAGGCCTTGAGGGAAAATTAATTGTATGGGAAGAAATAATAGATAAAATGGATAAATGATCCTAAAAAAATAAACAAAATTCAATTTTAAGAACTTATAGTAGTAGTTAATAGAAAAAATTATACATTTAATATAATATTGTATGAATACATTTGATTTGGGAAATTAAATATAAATATATAAATAGATGTTCAAATTTATGGAGGTTAACTTTCTGGAAACCTAGACAATATGGTAATTGTTCGATAGAGAATTCAAAATTAGCTGGACTTTACTATTGGCTGTATCCCTCTATCGTATCCCTAGAGCGAAATAACACGACTTTAATTTTTGAAAAAAATCAATCAATAAAATCACCCAAAATTAAAGTCAAGTTAACTCACTCTAGAGATGCGATAAAGGGATACCGCCAATAGTAAAGTCAAGCTAATTTTGAATTCTCTATCGAACAAGAGCCATATTGTCTAGGTTTCCAGAAAGTTAACCGCCACAAATTTGAACATCTATTTATATATTTATATTTAATTTCCCAAATCAAATGTATTCATACAATAATAACTTGTTCTGAAGATGGTACAATAATATCTATGACTTTGATTCAATTGTAAAACAAGATAGATAGATGTTCTTTATTAAATTGATTGTATAAGAATAGTAAATCCTGATCTTATTTAAAAGTATTAATCAGTTAAATAACTAAGAGTGGATTTCAGCAGAGACACATAAAGGAAAAACAGCCTTATGGAAGCTAGATCTAAAGAAATTTTCTTCAAAAGACCCAAAATCTTAATCTCAAGACCCCTTACCTTCCTATTCCTTCACTGTGACATTACTGCTGCTCTATGCCCTGCTTGACAGCTGCAAGCATCTGGGTGTAATACCTATCCAGTTTTCATTGCCTGCATTCTTTTTTATATATATATTTCCTATAGAATAAGCAGAGATATGAAGCTCATGAAATTGGCGAAGAAACTTCACAGCTTTCTAGGCCAGAGAGAAATGAGAGCAGTATTTAAGATTTTTATCATTAATAAGATAATCGATATGATGCTGCTAAAATTTTAAAGGTCTTTTAGGCTTAGAATTAAGCTGCTATCTCTTTAAATTCAATAGCTATAGACAGTGAAACCTCACAGTTGCAGGAGATTTATGGAGTAGTCTTGCTATAGATGTGTAATTTAGAATAGGCTTGAGTTGATCACTATATTCATTACATCCATAACGCAACTTAAACAATAAATCTATATACTCACTGTCATAAACTGACCCCAAACCTCGCATATACTCACTTAAATTACTAATATTTAAACATTAAACACCTACATAAACCCTATTAAAACCCTAATAAAGTATGCACTAATAGTCTACTTTTATCAATCAAAAACTCAATCAAACTACTGAAAGGGTTTTGGGGTTTTAATTGCTCTTCTCTCCAATATAGACGTAACTTTCATTATCTGAAGACTATATATTAATTTATGAACTTATTGTAGAAATATATTTGAATTTGAAATATTATTGTAGGAATACATTCGCATTTGGGAAATTAATTTTAATTAAATAAATAATTAATTAAATATCGTGGCAGTTAAAGTTGTCCAATTTGAATGATATTGGGCTCATTCGATAGAGAATTCAAAATTAGCTGGACTTTATTATTGGCGGTACTATTTTATCGCATCCCTGGAGCGAGATAACTCGACTTTAATGTGAGGGCATAATTTAATGAATTTAGAGATGTTTAATTAAAGTCGAGTTATCTCGCTCCAGGGATGCGATAAAATAGTACCGCCAATAATAAAGTCCAGCTAATTTTAAATTCTCTATCGAATGAGCCCAAAATCATTTAAATTGGCCAACTTTAACTGCCAAGATTTTGATTTATAATTAATTTAATTTAAATTAATTTCCCAATTTCGAATGTATTCCTACAATATTGAAAATTAATCTATTTATTTAAATACAAATTAATAAAAATAATTTTTTCATTTATAATTTCATTTTCTATTAAAAGCTTAAATCTACAATCTTATGATATAAATTCACAGAAATGACTCAAAAAAATCTAAATAATTGTATATATTAAGATTTAAATAGTTTCTTAAAATCTGGTTTTAAATCATATATATATTTATATTAATTTAATTATAAATACTAATAAATAACATGTTAATCTTGCATCTATTAAGGCTTATAATATCTTTTATTATATAAAAGTAAACATATTCTAAACTAATATTTATACTCTTTAATCATGAATCTTAGATTAGTAATTTATTTAAATTCTTTTTTAGGGTATTAAGTTATGAGCGAAAAAAATTAAAGAATCTTTTTCGATTCAAACTTATTCTTCATGCTCGAGATTATAGATAACTTGAGAGTAGTGCTCTACAGGAAAATTGAAGATAAGCAGATTAAAAAGAATGTGACCTGGGAGTTAGTTAAGAGATTTGAGAGATATCCTTTTGATCTAGAAACTTAAGAAGGTTTTATCAGGTGCTTATCTCCCTCGTTTAAGAACTTGATTGATGTGGATCTCAAGAACAAGGATTTTATAGTCAGAAATGCCATTTCAATGCATAAAAAGTCTTAATTAATTATATTTCATATGCAGTTTTAATACGCGATACCGAGGTATCTGATGAATATTGATGAGGAGCCCGTCTAAGATATTATGAAAAGATTCAAATGGATAGATGACACTACTATCAAAATATGTATAATTTATTAAATTTAAAGACATTAATAAAGTTTACATTAATTAATCAAGATCATAAACAGAGAAGGAATAGAAAAAATCATTGATTTAACAAATAAATGCGAAGAAAAAGCTTATAATGTGATACCTCTTTTCGATAAAGAAGATATAAAACTCAAAAATGGAGATTTCTACAACAATAGAATATTTTCCTATTTTATTATTTAATTTTAGAAAGTCATTGTAATTTTCATAAATCAAAGAAAGACTCATTAGAAAATATTAAGCATATAAAAGCGCCATCTATTTAGATTAGAAAAGGTAGTCATTCCAGTTATATCCTATACTTATAAATGTTGATTACTCAATTGATAACTGCAAAAACCTATATATCGCAGATTTTTCTTTCACTTTCCTAAGTTGATTATTTTTATATAACATCAAAATCATAATGAATGTTTAAAGTTGGAGAATCATTGAAAAGTTACAATCGTCTGAGCTTGACATAAAAATGTTTGATGAAACAATGATAGAATTAATTTGCTATAATATTCTACCTGGGGGAGACACCATCCTTCATAAGCTTTATAACAGCGAAGAAAGTGTAAGCTAGATTTTTAAAATGGCTCAGCCTGATGAGGAGAAATTAGAATTGATCAAAGTTCATATTCCATTCCTGCCAAACTTTGAGTTAAAATCACCCATGCATATATGCAAAGATAAGCAAAATATAAAGAACATCGATGTCATGCTAAAATATTTAAGTGGATACAAACTTGATCATCACAATTTATACCAATATATTTTTAGTTTATTTTTTATTTCACTCTAGAGCTATTTATGATCTTATACCATACTTCATTAGCAGATAATTGCCATCCCTATCAGACTATTTAGAATCAAGAGTAATGCAAACATGTGCTATGAAATCTATAACAAAAGGTAACATCCCAGATGACATGGAAGAAATCTCGACTTAATAGCTTTGGTTTGATCACTTGGAATTGAAAAAGAGAATGAAAGATGACAACAATTAAGATGACGAGGTAGAGATGCCTATCATGGTGGAAATCATAGACATTCCCAAGATTTATCATCTTTAAGATAAACTTTCAGATGAGTTCTACGATTAGCTGGCTAGAACCGACTAGTATGAGGTGTTCGAGGACCCTACTATTAGAAAAATGATTGAGTTCAATTACCCACTTGTTAAAAAATGGACCATTATCAAATTGTTCGTACCTTTTATGTGCTTCTAGGGTTTACTGTTCTTTTATTTGAATTTCATATTTGAACAGTCTAAAAACGATTTTGCAAGAATAGCCGATTTCCCTTGCTAAATTATTCTGAGTTTATTCTCAATGTATTTCTTGAGGAATGAGCTAATTTAATGTGTTGATGAAGGATGGCACTACTTTAAATCAGTTTGGAATTACATTGATATAATTACCCCAGTCATTATTTTGAGTTTGCTTGTTATTAATGGTTTTGATATCAAGTTAAGCTATAGCTTGGAGAGAATTTTGCAAGCCATAGGAGTATTCTTTATGTGGTTCAAATTTTTGTACTTTTTCAGAATTTTCAAGTCCTTCGGCTACTTAACAAGACTGATCATTCTTGTCATTTACGATATGAAGCATTTCTTGGTAGTGCTGTTTTTCACAATTGTAGCCTTCTCTGACTCATTTCTTACACTTTCTAATGGTAACGATGATGAGGATAAATTTGTGGATGGGTTTTTTGACTCTATTATCTACACTTACAGAATTATTTTGGGAGACTTCGATGTAACGAAATTCGGAGGGGTTGGCACATTTATGGTCTATGGATTATTCATTCTTTGCACCGTCTTTAACACTATTATCATGTTGAACTTGTTGATTGCTATAATCTCAGAAACTTTCACAATGGTGAAGGAAAACTCAGAAAACGCATCTTACCAGGAGATGGCTAGTATGATAGGTGAAAATGCTTATCTTATTCCTTAGTAAATCAGGAATACCTATGCTATGCAGAATGCTTAAAACCTCCTTATTTATAACATTACTAAAATAGTGAAAATTTGACTTCTTTTTCTTATAAGTTTACTTGATGATCATAACTGAAATAGATGGGTAAGATGAAGGAAATAAAAACGAGATAGCTCATAAAATTGACAAGCTAAAGACTAAAATAATTAAGGAAAATCTGCATCTGGACAAGAAGCTTGAAGATGTTAAATCAACTTTGACCAAGCACGAGGACATTTTGGTTGAGCTTATGAGAACTCAACATGTTATGATTAGAAAGATAGAAGAGATTAGAACTGGCAAGCCAGGAGATGATCATAATAATAAGATTATTATTATTGACGTTTAAAAGATTGAGTTTACACTTCCTAGGTATTTAATATAGATTATTTAAAATAATTTCATTAATAATTACTTGGGCATAGGAATGAGTCGTATTGATAGCGAATCTTCATTCAAACTACCCAGAACTCCTGCTGAAATTTAAGCAAGAGGATACGACTCAAGACCAATGTTTGACAGCATCAGAGACCCTTCATTTGCGAATAGACTTCCAAGCAATCTCAGTAGAAGCCAAAAGAATTCTGTATACAAAAAGAAGGTAAACCGTCCTCATCAAAAATTATGAAGAATAAATAAAGAGGATTAAATTATTTAATACTTACTAGTTTTAAGACTCGTATAATATTTTTAAATTATCTTCCTTATTTGCTATATCTAAACACAATTAAAGATATAATTGTAATTTTTGCTAGTTTCCTAGTCAATATATAATCTAATAAACCAAAAAATAAGCTATTGTTTATATTTTTAATTTTCAACTTATGAATTCAATATATAAATTGGCCTTTATGAGATCAAGAAATTTATTATCAATACAAACTTATCTTATTCAAAGAATTAAAAGACAAGTTAATTTAATCGAAAATATTTAAATTTCATATTTCTTTATAATTTAACTCTATTCACTCTCTCATATTAATTATGGTATATTGTATATAAACAATGCCATATTAATCGTTAAACTTCAAATTTGAATCATTAATAATTCACTTAATTACATTGCATAAATTGAATAGTAATTTAAAGATAATTAAGAAATGAAGAAGAAACTCCCTGCTCTGTAACTTTACCCACTTTAACACCAATAAGTTAATGTCCCCAACACTCATGATATCGGAAATGATTTCTAAGCATAAAAGGTAAGCATCATATAGTTTAGTGATTGATTTGTTTGGGAAATTAAAATGCAAAGCGATTAATACACTTCATATAGATTCAATAAAGCAAAATAAATGGAAAATAAAGAGAGTAATAATAATTATTTTAATTTAAGCAAAGAAAGGCTTAAAAGTAACTCTTACAATAAAATAATGAATATATTTATTGATTCAATTATTTATTTATTATTTAATTTAATTTAAAACTTAAATTAATTTACTTGGAAAAAGAGAATCAACGATTGTAAGAAGAATTAAGAGCATCGAATCAGGAACTAAATTCCCTAAGGGATTAAATCCTCTAAATGAGAGGAAGTGGAGCTAACAGAGGTGCAAACTCAGCTGAAGGTCATTCTCATGTTTAAAGAGTGCTTAGACAGTCTAATTCAGTCAAAGAGAACATTATCACTAAAATGATTGTTGTATTAATATTCTCAGTTATAAAGCTCTCTAAATATGGATAGAGAATATTTTTAACTTTATTTTGAGCAATAATATCACAAATCAGCTGCCATAAAACCTAAACATTTAGAAGTCGCCATAATTAAAACAGCAACATTCAGTGGTTAATGTGGCAGCTTCAGACATCGATATGATAAATTGTTAAAATTGGTAAATTCTATTTATTTCTCATTATAATTTATTAGTGAACAAGCAGTCTCTAAGGGCAGCTATGGATTGCATCAGATCTATTTAGTATTAAATTGCCTTTTTATCTAAAATCATTTAAAAATTTAGATTTCAATTATTTATAATTATGATTGTTAAAAGAACTTCTAGAAGTGCTATGCATGCTAGAAAGTATGCGCATTGAAAGATATCGAGAGACACATAGCTCAAAGCCGTGGTACACTTTTGGAATTAATATAAGCTGTCCAACAAGGCGATAAAGATAGAATATTGATAATGGAGAAACATGGCCTTGACAATCTATCATGCATTAATGAGGATGACAATTGCAATACTTTTTTAAAGTGTATTACTTTTAAGCTAGATTATTAAAAACATTGAATTTAACAATAGATTTATTATACTTTGCTGCATTATGCAGTTAAAGCTGGTATGAAAGAAATGACTGAGCACTTATTAATGCGTGGAATTCAAGTTAACATTCCCAATGCATTTGGAGAGACAGCCTTGCATTATTGCAGTGGCCAAGTCAAGAATGTTGAATTGGCAAAATTACTGTTTTTCAAGGGAGCAAATCCATACATTAAGAACTCTCTCGGGGACTCACCATTAGGTAAGTTATATAATATAAATCAATAAAATATATAGATCTTGCGAAGAGATACGGAAATTACGATTTGGTGTCACTGTATACTGTGTCGGAGTCAACCTCAACAATCATAGCTTCAAGCAGAATAAGCAATTTAAAAACTATAAAAACATGATTCATTTATTTGTTTTATTTTAACATTTGTTTTCAAATTAATTATAATGAAGATTAATGAGTTATACTCAAAATTAAATATTTATCAATTCACTGTTTAATACTAAAATCAAACCATCAATTTTAGTCGTGACGTAGACGTATCTGAAGTGAGTTGACGTGGCAAGTCGTGAGCTAGAAAAACTCCAAAAAACCACCTCGCCCCCCAATTCCTCATCTCCCTGTATCAAGATGCATACGAGATAAGAGCCTAGTGAACTAGGAGTATCCCACGCAGAGCTCGCAGAGATCTGCTTCCTGTAAACAATAAAGGGGAGTCTGGAGAAAACGCTTACCAGGTTCCACTGCTGCTGAGATAGTAGTCTCTGTCCTTTCGCTGTGGTAGCCTCATTAACCCGACCTCATCGTCTCACTTTTGAAGGTTGAGCACCACCTTCATCCTGCTCCCTATTACCTAGGAAACTGAACTCACGCCAGGTAGCTCATCTAATGCAGGGAAATCCTTAGCGTGCAGAGGACTCGAGGAGTCTAGGATCTGACAGATTGAACCCCGCCGACTGGCCCCTAATGCGGTGAAACCCAGCAACCCCCTGCCTACCCTCAGGAGGCCTTAGTGTAGTAGAAAGCTCTATTAGAAAGTCTCCAGCCTCGGGCCCCTGTGGGTCACCCTATCCTTATAACTTTCTAATTTAATAATTAAATTAATTATAATAAGAAAAATGTATCTATTAAAAATATAAAATTGTTTAGATATCTTTAAATATATTAAAGAACTGTAATTAAAATTTAACTTAAGATTATTATCTCATCAAGTAAATTTTTATGATATTTATAAACATAAATTAAATTCACTATGTTATAATTTGATTTCCCTTTTTATTATTTATTAGTTTATTTGCGTTTTTTATTAAATATTAAATAAAAATGTCACATAGAATAGTCTTTTTAAATAATAATTCATTAATAAGCATTATTAATTTACAAATAGGCAAATATTTTGATAATAAATAATAATTTAACAGGTTGATTAGAATTTAATTTCAATTAAACACCTACTTTTATTATTGACAATATCACTAAAAATTAAATAAATAATTTTTTTTTGAACACATATTTACTTTTAAAAATTATTTTTTTCAAGAGAATTTCAATTCTTACAATTAGTATATTTCAACAATTTCTTGCAATAATTATTCACAATATAAATTTAAGTTTTAAATGTTAGAGAACTTCCTAAATAAGACGATATTTACAAACTAATGACACCCTAATATAAATTAGTTATGAAGAAACTTTGAATATATAATTAAATTATATATATGCAATTTCAAATTTTTGAAAAATTAAATTCCTAGATACTCACTATTAAAATAGTGCTTTTTGATATTGATCTATCTCATCCTAGCTTCTAAGAACTAATTTCTAATTAGAAATCAGCCTGTTTAAGAATTTCAAGTAAGTTATTTTTAGTTAGACAAGATTATAAATTAGAACTTTATCGTCTTCTTGATTTTCGTCTTAATTATCATCGTTTTTCTTTTGATTTTGGTTTTTAGTTTAGAATTCTTTTGATAAGTTAAACGTCAATAAACCATTAAGTATCAAACTTTAATCTTCATTCATTACTTCAAAGACTTAAGTTTATTTTAACTTTTCATAATCTGATATTATCGATAGCACTTTTATGAAATATTGAACTGACTTTTCTATAGTCTCATGATTGTAGGCGCTTCTTGAACCGTTTTTATAGATAAAAGTGAAGTCTTTAATTGATTTTATGCTAGATTTTGGCATTGATAAAATCATTAAGCTGTCATGCAGAGCTGCTTAGATATGCTTTACAATATTTTTGACAACTTGAGGC
Source organism: Oxytricha trifallax (assembly GCA_000711775.1). Taxonomy (NCBI): domain Eukaryota; phylum Ciliophora; class Spirotrichea; order Sporadotrichida; family Oxytrichidae; genus Oxytricha; species Oxytricha trifallax. Next base: position 45,610 of record ARYC01001548.1, on the reverse strand, counting down.
TATAAACATTCAAGAATTCTATCTCTATCTTCTTTTTGGAATTTTGAAGGAAGATTCTTTACTTTCTCAATTTGTTAATCTTGGCTTTTAGAATTTAGTTTTTCAAGGATCAATTTAGGGTTAGTTTCTACTCTCTTGAATTCTTGTCCTTCTAGGCACATAACTAACAGCTTCGACAATAGAATCAGTTTTTTGAAGTGCATATCAGTTAGGGCCTTCTCAAAGTATACCATCTCAGAACTATTAAAGATTTACATGTTTGCTTGAAGATTATCTGTAAGCATTTGTACAATTTTGACTATAATAGATTAATCTCTACAAATTGGAGTTGTTAAAAAGTAGTAAATTAGTTGGTAATTTTTCATGACAATATACGGATCTATCAACTTAGCTTGAGTAATTGCAACATTTTAGCGAATAATTGAGAAGAGTTGAGCTTCATATTGCTCTAACAGAAGTGGATTGTTAAGATATATTTTCATTTAATTATTAGGATCATCATCGTCATCTCCAATCTTTTCTATGCTATTTTTGAACAGTTTAACAAGCGAAATGACCATGCTAAATCCAACTCTTTTCAGGATCATTGATTCATCTGAAATTATTGAGAAGCCAAGAGAAATTAATTGACCTAAGTATCTCTTCAAATCGTGTTGATGGTCTGCAGTATCAACTTTTCCATATAAACTTATGTAGGTTTTGAAAGATTGTCCAACTATGAATCTCACTCTTTCATTTATATTGTAACTCAAAGATATTTTATTTTAAGCTGATGAGCTTTCTTAAGCAATCTCAGATTAAATACCAAAAAAATCTCCTGTTTTTCTTTTAATGTTTTAATTCTATAAAGACCTATAAATAGCATAATTTTATAATGATTAATCTTTTTTGAGAAATTATTTTCAATTACTGTTTGCTTCAAGAAATACAAGCAAATCTAAAATATTATCGTGGTTAACTTGAAAGTTGATTTAGTTTATTAATACTTTTTTATTTGATCAAAGTAAAATTATTAAAAATCAATATTAATTTTAGCTTTATTCTATTTATGTATTTTTGTCAATTAAAAAACTCAAAAATTTGTGTTTTCATTACTTTTCACCAGGTTTCTTATTTTCCTCATATTCTATAAACAATAAATAATTATAATGACTTACTCTAAAGCTATGTGGTATGTGAATAATTAATAATTTATTTCACATGCTCCAATGATTCCTTGAAGTCTATAATTGTGCTTATCTTAAATGTTTTAATGTATAAAATTTCAGTGCAATTCCTTAATATCAATGTCTTAAGTGCTCTTTTGCCATTTTAAGAAAGAAGCAGTTTCTAGTTCTCAGCATTTTGATTTTACTTGAAGTTTATCAATTTCTCAAATTCATCGTTGTAGTTCAAATTTATAATAAAAAACGGGTTAATAAGTTCATGATCTTCTCTGATGATTCTTAAATTTTCTTTAATATTCTCAAATCTTGATAAGAAGTTCCGCACAATTCAAAACTGTTGTTCATTATATTCAAAATGAAAGGAAGGAGGTTTTGCTTGTGTTTCTGCTACAGTATATTTTTGACAACATAAAAGTATCCTTTGTATAAAAATGCTCCTAAAATCTCGATGCATTTAAGTTTCACTTCGATGTTTAGAATTCCATTAGTAGTGAGTATATAAAGAATCTTCTCTATGATTGGTTCAATTTAGTGATGTACTATAGAAATGATTAAATCACTGAATATTAATACCTTAGTCAATATCAATGATTAAGTAGTTTTTAATGAAATCGAGGGAGGTTTTTAAAATATTCACATCCTTTGACATTTTTTCATCTCTCAAGAATAAAACCTAAAATTAAATTAGATTGATATTGATGTATCTTACTTCAATAAATTCCTTAACAATTATCTACGCTCTTCTCATTTCATTGATAGGATTGATATTTTATCTCATTTAGGCTTCAACAATCAGCCAAGTATTTTTATATAAAAATAAAATAATCAAAAAGAATTTAGATTTAAAATTTGGGATGCTGATAACGTCATTAAAGTTATTACATAAAACAATATGAGTATTTTTCTTTTTATATGAGGCCTACATAATAAGAGCTACACTAAATTCAAGAAAAACTTAGCAAAAAAAGCAAAATAATATGAATTGGTATTAATTTGAAATAATAACAAAAGATAATTTAATAAAACCATAATATTATTATATTTTTTATAAATCATTTGTTTATTATCATGAATCCTTCCTAATGAGTAAAGGATAATTTAATTAGTTTTTATATCAGTCTACATTTAATGAAAGCATGTAGGGAATAATGTCTAAAATACTGTTTAATATTCAAAGCCAATTCTTTTCGTTATAATTGAAGAATAATGTAAAAAGTATTCTCTGACTGTATTATTGTTTTCTTTTGAAAGCTTCATGAATAGTTCAAGAATTCTTTTATTTTAAGGTTAAAGAATGGTTTCATAGTCTAAGTATCGACAAATATTTCCTAAGACACATATAACCTTAGATTTCTTAAACCATTCGTCTGTTTGAGTTACTTAAGTGAGGTGTTAGAACGAAATTTCTTATTCTTTAAGTACATTATCAAGCTTATGTTAAGGATCTTTGAGGATTTGAGGTATGTTTAAAAATACTATACCTTCAGATTGAATCCTCAATAAAATCATATTTTGATACTGTTCACAATTTTTGAACAATGTTTTAATCTGAGCTTCGATTTCTTAGTCGATAACTTCTCCTCTTTTGGCTAAGTTTTTGCATACTAGCAATATTGAAAGTGCAATGGAGACGACTTTATTAATCTTTTATTCAGAAATTGATGCTACAGGTGCTTGTTTATCCTTCTTGCCAATCGGCTATTAAGTTGCTGGCTAAGTATGAGTCATGAAATGCTTTATAAGCTATTACTTATTTTTTGGGTTTAGGTGCTAACTACTAAATATTTCAGCAAAAAGTGAGATTGAATTATTTAAAAGTGCTTGCTTAACTGACAGATGAGAAAATTTGGTCTTAGAGATTGGGACATCTAATCTAAAAAGTTAAATGTTCTATTCAATTATGAAGTTTTCTTCGGCAACAGCTATCTTTAGCTAGTTAGCGTTTTATTAGCTGATAAACTTGTCAAGTGGTTATTAATATTTCTTGAGTAGTGGCTTATCTTCAAAGTGAAGAACCTGTTTATGAAGGCTTGGCAGCTCTTATATATCTTCAGATACTATCTCTTCGCATATAACATGAAGAAGGTTAACAAATTTAGTTTAGTAAAGCGTTGATGGGATTAAAAGTAAGCAGTCATATAAATCAATCTTCACTTAAGCATACTCAGTAGGGAAGTAAGTTTGAAACAGTTTAATTATATCTTTCTTATCCTTATCATGATTTAAAAAAAAGGTCACTGCATTTATCAAGTAGCTTGAGACTAATTTCATTAACTATATTTTTGTTAAATTTATTATATATAACTTACAGAACTGTTTAAGAGAACGAAGCTTCTTTGGAGAAAACTTTTAAGAGTTGAAAGTGCTGCCTTCTTGATCTTAAATTCATTCAAAATCTTTTCACAATAGCTTTGATCTTTTATTTGGAGTTAATTTACTACGCACATATCTTTAGTGAATACAGACTAAAATATTGAAAAATGTATAAAAATGTATAAAAATTTACATTCAAAAGCTTGAAGAATAAGCTCAATTTAGTTCCAACCCACTGATTTCCTAATTAAATTAATCCTTCAAAAATGAACCATCCAGCTTCTCTTCTCTAATTTTCTTATAGGTCAACTTTCTATAAATCATTCGAGAAGAAAAATTCGTCTTCATCCTCTCCCACTTTCCAGTTTCCTAATATCATTCCCTTCGCTACATTTATAGTTTGATTAATCAAAGCAAGAGGGACTCCTCCTAGACTTTGTTAAAGACTGGACAGCAAAAGCCCAAGAGAATAACACTAATAGTTCAAATTATTTAAATTTTCATATAGCAACATAGATTCTTATTTCATTTAGGATCTGTCTATAGAATAAATATGGTATGGGACTTATCTCATAGATGTAATGTCAGCATTCGTGATTGTGGCAAGAGATAAGAAAATTGAAATTAGTTCATGTATCAAATGTGGACACCTATAACCCAAGCTTTTAACGACCTCTGTGGCATAAAGTCTAATAGTGTTTGAGCCAGAATCTTTAATCAAAGGTACAATTGAATCAATTAATTCTTTTTCATTAGCAAAGGATTTTTTAATTTCAAGGTGCTATAGTCTAAAAATAACCTCATTAACTATTCTTAGTAGGGTAATGATTTAACTTTCATTCAAAAGAGTAGTCATCTTTTAGTTTTTACAGAAACCTTAAAATGTCTCTAAAGTATCCTTGTTCATAATAAGTTGCTTTTTAAGTAAACATTGCAAACAGTTTTTTAGAATGACAATCTTTTAAGATGATTCATAAGAATACAAAGCTTACTGAACAACCCAAATAGAAAGTTCTCTAGCTTTAAAACTATCTAAATCCTGAACTTGATTGCCAGGAGTTTTATTGATAAGACAAAGAAGCAAAGGATTGATTATATTCTCAGGATCTAAAACTTCCAAATGAACCCTGTTTGATTCTATCAACCTAGACATTACTTAACCAAGAGCATATCTTGAGTTATCTAATGAGATTTAATTTGTGGAAGTTGATTAGATTCTAACCAAGATAGCGCATAGAAATGAAATCATATCAGCCAATGTTCTAGGTACATCAAAAAATACTTAAGTCTACTTCTTTTTGTCTTTCCCTTGCATAGCTTCTCTCTACTGTTGATTATAAGTTTTGAAGCTTGTCTTAATGTCTCCTTGCTATTATGATTCCTCAAGTCTTAAATTCAGCAAGTAATAAAGAGTGAGAATATATTATTCAAGTACGTTTTTGTTTTAATCTTCAAGTCCTTTAATTGAAACTTAGAGCACTTAATCGAAGAGTTAATGCATTGATGAGTAATTTAGCGTGGATTGTACATAAACTCTTAGGCATTTAAATATATATGAAAATTTCACTATGTCAACTTTTACATCTTATACTTTGTCACTGTTCATAAGCTTGATTAAATGCTTAAATAAATCTCCACTTATTTGAAATAGATTAGAAGGATTAGATTTTATAATCTACTTCAAAGCTTTAAATGAACATTCCTTTGTAAATTTCTATAAAAATTGTTAGAAAAGTAAAACTATTTACATCTGTTGAGTTCTTAATAATCTTAAAATAGCAATCTACAAGTTCCTTAGTTGGAGGGGTATGACATCTTGGCCATAGTAACTTGAAAATCTTACTTGATAAATAGCAGCATGATCTATAGGAAAATGTTTAAGTTAATTCATCTAATTATAAATCAAAACTTACACCTTGACATGATTGCTGGCTTTTACATTTTAAATCATAGGTATAACAAGCTCAAAGAACTCAGACTGTAACTTTGTGAAGTCTCCATTTAGGTAGACATGTTTGAGTAAATCTAGCATACTTCTCATTAGTGAGGCTCCACAACCAAAATTAGTTAGGTTTATAACTGCTCCTACTATAGATGGTTAGTAAGTAGTTAGTTGCCTCTAAAATTATTGGTATAAAAACAAAATTATTGTTAGTTACTCTGTTCAAAGAAAGGATTTCATTGCTAATGGAATCAATCAAATCTCATTAAAGTATGGAAAATAATTTGAAAGAAATCTTTCAAATTAAATTAAATATATTTTTATTCTCTTTTTCTTGCAAGAGTAAGTTTTTCAACTTGCTTTAAGGAAATTAACATTATTTTAATAATTTACTGGATTCTAAAAGTATGCTTCTAGTTGCTTAATCATCTTATCCAAATTTGGATTGGGACTCTGACTCGACATATTTAAATTTAAAGATTTATTATTTATAATCCTTAGTCATTTGAACTTAAATTTCTAATGGATAAATATTAATGTTTAGCAGTAAAATGTTAATTGATAATTAATATGTGTAAGTTATAGGTAATAGAAAGGTAATTTAGTGGAATAGTCAACTTGACTAATAAAACGAGGGTTTATATATGAGAGGTAACACAAATAGCTATTGAATAAAGGGCTTCAATAAAGTACTATTTGATCTCTCAAAAATAATTTGGAGAGATTTGAAGTTATCATTCTTCTTCAAATCTTTCAGGGTGTTCATACTTATGTTTACCCCAATTGTCGCAATTGTTTCTAACGTATCCAATCTGAGCCTTAATTGGTGGGAAAGCGTCTGAAAGAACTTGGTATAAAGGAAGAACAAAGAAGTTGATAAATCCTACTTAACTTGCAGACACATCTACTGTATGTCTGTCCATCATAGGGAGAGTTGGTAATCCAAGTTTATTTTCTTCGCTAGCTTGCTTGAAAAACTCATCATGCAAGAGCTGAGTCCATTTCACAGACAAATCCCAGCTTCTAGCATGAGTGCCTAAATCTGCTGCATGAATCACCATGTTAAGAACATCTTATTAGGACTCGAATAGTTTATCTGGTGTTTCTCTGTTAATGAGACCATCTTAGTTGATTCCTCCTCTAATTGAATGTGCTGCTAAGTTTTAAATAAACTAGTTCACCTTAGGGAAATGCTTAGCCATGTCTGTAGAGAGGATGCTTTCAACCATTCTCTTTCTGAATCTTTTTCTCTGAGCAAAATCAAAACCTTCAATGAAATTTTGATCCTGTATTTGAAGTTCTCTGAAAGTTTGGGAAACATGGTACGATTCCTACACTGCAATATCGTTTGAAAGTAGAGCTCTCTCTGAGAAAGTATTTGAATGGAATAGATTTGTATAACCGTCATGCTTAAAATCGTGGCATGTTCCAGCCAATATAAAGGAAAGTATGTCAAGAGAGTCTAGGTTAAGAACTTGATTCACTCCTTAATGCATTAGCATTAGATAGCAATTTGAAATATAATATCTTGCTTTTCTTATATTTTAATAATTATAAATTTTCTTTACACCTTACATTTATTAAATGCTAAGCTACATCAGCCCCATGCAAGTCATTGTGATAAAGTACATCTCTACGATATCCATTAAAAATGGATTGTAAAAACTTGACTAACTTTGTCTCATTTACTAAATGTAAGGTCCTTGTGATATTGAGAATGTGATAGGCCACTGATGGAAGAGTATAATTTCTGGTTAGACGTTTGTTTATTTCAAAAATGTCAAAATCTAAAGAATCTAACTTCTCCTCTGCAAATTTAATTTATAATTAATAAAATCCAATAATAATAATAATAAGAAATGATTTATATTTTTCAAATATGTTTTAGGACTGTTTATAATGATTTAAGAAACTTTGGTAGAGCTGCATTTCTTTAGAGTTTGCAGAATCGATTTACTCCCGGTTTGTTTCTTAGAAAAAATTTTTTTAAAAAATTGACGAAAAATCTAAATAATTAACCGATAAGGCTAAAATAAATAATTTAACAATAAAAGAACACTTCGAATAAAGCTGATACTTCAAAATGTGTTAAACTTTTCAGAGATTTCATAAATAACGAAATATACTATTCATCAGAATATTGATAGTTTATAATAAATAGCTATTAATTTTTAAATCTCATTTTTTTTACAAGTTACATCTTAATAATCTATATAATAGTTCACAGTGTATTAATAAGCACCTGGGTCTTAGTTTACTATTAAGATTTCCCTTTAATTTTAAATTTAATCTTCATTTGTATTGTTTGAAATCTCCAAGGCTCTTATTTTATAAAGATATGCCTCACTTTCTTTCGTATCTTAATAGGTAAGAATCTTTATAAAATCATATTTATTTTAATTATAAATAATCATATTTATAATACAACAAAAAATGAGAATGTTTTGCTTCAGCATATTGCTCACAGTTATCATAAATTCACATACATTTATAAATTAACCCTTTATAAACAAATTATTGATTAATTTATATAGTCATTTAATTTATAAACATAAGACTTCGATGTTCTTTTAACTATTTTTAGAGTCAGCGCATTCAAAAGAATGTGAAGTTCGTAAAAGATCGTATTATTTTCTTAAGGCCTGCCACCCATTGAAAAGTAAGGCTAACCCCAAAAACTTGAGGTAGTCTGGCAGTTATTTAATATTTTATTATTTTCATTTAAATCGATAAAAATTTTAAATAAATAAATAGTTGAACGTTTATCTGAAACTATTAATGGTTTTCATCGTTAAACAATCTTAAGTTTGTCGCAGTCTTATAATTTATTCATAAATTACTAAGATTAAAACAAAAATTATTATTTTTATAAAGAGTGTCAAAGTTTCTAGGTGATCGTGGACAGTTTTATATATTTAATAGTTGTCAATCTTGTTTAAAAATATTTCATATAAATATACTAATTAATCTAAGTAATGGTAGTCGCATCAGTCAACTTCTAAACTTTGAAAAATAGAGCTATTTAAATACTATTTTATAAGTTTTTATGACCCCAAAAAATATATGAAAATATAAAATAGATTGAGATCTAAGTGAATCACTTCCTCCAACTATTTAAGAGTGTTGGAGCTATTATAGGCTTTCAAGAAACTTTAGATTTCCTGATTCGTTATTTCTTGATTTAGATTTTAAAAAAGTTAATGTAATTATATCAATAAAAACTCATAAAAATATAATTAAATTTAATTTTGATCTGATAACTGGGTTTCCATGTTAATTAATGTAGCGAATGAGAGAGCAAGTAGGAATCATAATTTATAATAGGAAATAGATAAATTTTAATTAATTATTTATTGTTAAAATGAAAACCTTTTAAGATGAAGACGGAACCATGTTGTATTCACCATAATTTTGTAAGTTACATTTATGATATCTATAATTTTTTTAATACTCTTCTAGCAATACTTTGAGTCAGTGATGGTGAAAGACAGAGACTTCAGCAAGGAACAGAAAGGCACTGGTTAGGGAATTTTATTCATGCTGATGAAGACGTCTACGAGGGATACTGGAAAAATAACAAAGCTGTTCGAGAACTTCCATTTTATATAGATTTAAAAAGTATTAGTAATGTTATTAATCTTATTGCTAATACCATCTATTTTTCTCATTATTTTTCATAAATAGAATAAGAATTCTGCTTTATAGCTAACTTTATTAACAGACTTATAAATAATAAAATTACTAAGTATTTAGTAATAATGAAATTACCTCAAATCTGAATAGGTGCTTAAACATCTATATATTTAATCAGAAATTGCAATTTTTTTACTACTTTTTTAGGTAAGATTTTCTGTCATTCATCTAAAATTTATAAATAATGTGAAGAAATTTGGGAATGTAGAGTATCATTAAATTAATTAAAAAAAGTTTTAAACGTAAAATAAAGTTCTTTCATGAATTATTGTATTTGTAATCAGCATGTTAATAAACTTCTCGTTAATTTCAATAATACTTTTTGTCTTCTTCAGTTTCTTCGTAATTGCCCCAAGAAACTATGTTTTTCTTGCCTCTCTCAACGAAATCATTCATTCCTGGCATGATTTAAGCCAATTAATTCCAAAGAGGTAGTACTACAAACATCAAGAATCCTGGTTAAGTTTTTGGGATGATTGTGGTCTTTCGATCACAATAGAGGGAATAGGGGAGGTTACTTTTTAGTTCAACGTCACCTTGCTTGAAAAATTCATCAAACACTAAACAATTATACTGATTTATAATTAAAAACATATTGTAGAGATGGGTTTAAATAGCACCATTCTTTCGAAACATCAAACTCACGTGCTTGCTAATCTTTAATATATAATTGAGACAGAGTGATAATTTTTATAAAAAGATTTACGATAAATCACAAGCGTGTAAGCAGCATTCAAGTACAAATTGCTAACTATTAAATACTGTTGTGTCATTAGTACGGTCAATGATCATTGTATTATTCTATCCCTCTTTGATTCCTTTACTCTCAACTATGTTTTTAATTTGACTCAAATCCTTAGCATGCTTTGCCATATCTGTGGCGAGTATACATCCAATTACTCTCTTTCTGAAATGCCTAAATTCCTCATTGCTAAATTTGTCTATGAAGTTATATTCAGATTTTCTGAGAAGCTAAAAGGTTTGTGCTACGTGATATGATTCTTAAACTGAAACATCATTTGTCATTATTGCTCTATCTGTCATCATGTTAGAATGAAAACCGTTTGTAAAGCCATCGTGGCCTAAATCATGGCATAAACCTGCTGTCAAAAATGCTAGAACATCAAGCTTTAAACTATAAATAATTTTATAAGAAGAAATTTTATTTTAAGCTTTGATAAATTTGCGATATTAATCAAATCTCCATTTGTTAGGAAAAGATTGGCCACTTAAGCCACATCAATTCCATGCAAATCATTATGATAAGCAACATCTATTTTGTAAGAATTCTAGACTTAACCTAAAAAGCGAGCATACTTTCGCTCATCAATCATGCCATCCAATTAATGTTAATAGATTTGATGCAATGCTAAGAGCGACAAGGATTTGCCTCTACCAACTAAATTGGTGAATTCAAACAGATTAAAAAGTGAAGATGTGCTTTTGTTTAACTGTTCTTGATATTTCTCATATTCTAATAAAAGAAATCTTATTGATTAATCTTTCTAAGGAGAAATTTGCTAAGATTCTTACAATTTCGCAGGGCTTTCAAATTTCATTGGACTATGCTAAGTCATCCATTGCTATTCAATTGTTAAAGCACTTTCTTAAGTTTTTAAAGGTGAAGTTTATGCTTATCTTTCTATCATAGGCACATAGATATTTCTATCTTTGATATTATTAATGGCAAAGTTTAGTTCTCTGATGTAATCTTAATCCTAAGAACTATTTTTTGCCTTTCCTTTTTGAATTGTTTCTACAAACCTTTTAATTCTCTTGAGAGACATAACTACATTACTAGCGTTAGATTAGTAAGCTCTGAGCAATGTTTCTATGCTTTCCAGTTACTTTTATTCTTCCTTTTGTTTGATAAATAAATCTAACTCCCTTAAGTAAATATCTGTCGCTATTTTTGTCTCAATTCCAATTGAACCTAGATTTTATTATATTTGGCCATTTTTGGGGCTTGATTGAATTTCGAATAACAGATGCATTTCTTCTAAGCTGATGTTTGACTTCTATATAATTTATGTTTTCTTGCTTTATTCTGAATTTTGCGCCACTGGTTTACTCTCAGTTATAAGACCATGCAATGTTTGTAAATCACTGAAACTTAAGTGAAGTTTATCCTAAATATCTTTTGATTGGAATAACTTCAATTTCCATTCATCTATTATATTTATTTCAATTTTCTATGAAATTTTATTCCCAATTTCTTTAGTTTTAGACGCTTTTGTTATAGGGACCTATTTGCTAGAAATTATTGAAGGATTTGACATTTTTAATTATAATATATTCCATGAACAGGTATAAATTAATTTCAATTAAAATACTTCTAAATAAAAAGTAAAAAAGCATTATCAAAATGGTTTAATTTAAATGAACTGTAATCATGAAATACAAGCTGACTAAATTAAATAAATTTAAATTTTAAAATTGAATATGAACAATCCTTTCATGAATCAGCATCGATATATATATATTCTGTTATTTGTAACCTCTATATATCATAAATTTGATATGAAGAAGATGATGCAGTTGACGCGATGGAGCTGGCTCCTTCAGAGACCTCTTACGATCAGCAAACCTAATCCTACATGCTCCAAAGCCAAAACAACAGCAAGACTAATTTGCATTAGTAAGTCCAAAACCCTTAGATAATCAGTCAACCGCAAATATTGTCGAATTAAAGCTCTCATAAGTCACTGTAAAACAATTCAAGTTAAGTGGTTTACCCTCCAAGGTAATTCCCACAGGCTTATCAATAGCAGTATTCACCAAGTCCATAACAATAGCAGCAGCAATTTAATTAAGCACAATAGCCTTAATAGCATAAATTCGTTCCTACTTCATAACAGTAATACTAGGGAGTGCAATTGTCAAATATGAAAGAGAGAATTAGTAAATATTTAAATTAAATGGTAATATATTTAAGATATTCTAGAAATTCGAATAAATAATTTCTCACCAAGATATAAATTAACACTATTTACACTTAAGTTAAATCAAGTCTAAAAAATGCTTATGATAAAAATTGTTAGATTATATTTTTTATAAAAAAATATAAATTATCGGCTTTTTATAATAAAAAACATATATTGATGATTTTTCATAAAATAGCTCATCAAAATTGTAAATCATTTTAGATTGTTAAAATTCCGTAAAAATAAAATCACTAATAATCAATTGAATTGCTTATTCTTAATGATAGTTTAATATATTTATATTGAATAGGAGACTAATCCCAATCAATGCTGAACCTATCCGATTCAGTAGACCACAACACCAACGTCCCAGCTTCTTTAATTCAAAACTACCAACAGAACCTTTAATTACAAACTCAAGCCACGAACAACACTAATTAATCCTTCATCAACAATGGTAACAACCCCAATAACTTATCGCAAATAAGTGATAGACCTAGCAATGTCTCAGGTTAAAACATGAATTCTTAACCATAGTCTTCGTCTTTAGTGAAATAACTCTCTGAAAAAGTGCGTAGTTAAGCTGAGAGACTGTAAAAACTAGAAACTTACAAGCAATTGTGTGAACGTAGATTGCAGGAGATTGACCCAAAACACCCTATACCAGTGTTGCCATAGCACTTGGGATAGAAAAGCTTCAGTCAGCCATAGCCTGAGTTGCCTCCTAGTGCCGCTGAAATGAAGAGACAATTAGCCATTAAAGAATAGGATTTACAATATGCAAAGCAAAGAAATGAAAAACTCATAAACTTCTGTAGTACAATTGTATTTTGATCGATGTTTAAATTATAAATTTGGTATGTTTACAGGAAGTTGAAATGCTTAAGAGGTCACTTGATGAAAAACAGGAAACAAACCCAATCAACTAATCTCAGCATAACGTGTCAAAACACTTATTAATATTTTTAATAATTTATTATACACTCTGACACTTAAGAAGCACTGAGGAAAGAGATAGTTTTAAATGAACAGCTGTAAAAACAGCTTGAAATCCTAAATTAAGGGAACATCCTGGAAAGACTGAAATAGATGGAAGATGAAAAGAACGCACTACTCGACTATATCGAAGAAAACATCGAGAAAAGCCAATAAAATACCCAAAGAATTTAATACATATATTCAGTATTATTTTATGATTGAAAATTATAATTTTAGAACGTAACAGCAGTAAATGTCTGATTAGAAAGAAGTAAACCCAGATAAAATCAAGTAATTAGAGTATGAAAAGAGCAAATTATTCTAATTGTGTGAGAATCTAAAATATCAAGAAGCCAATAGCAGGCAGAAAATTGTTGAGTTAGAGGAGCAGCTACAGAAAAGACCCAGTCTCGAGGAGCTTAATTCGATACATACTAATAATAAATTAAAGCAATTTTTAATATAAATTATAAATGAATGACTTGAAAGAACAGCTAGATTAGATACAATCGAGATACAACACGAAATGCGATGACTACTAATCTATAGTCAAACAGATTGATCCCAATTTCCAAGAAAACATTTAATATATTATTTGTAAACACATTCGGAAACATAGATGATTTATAGTAGAAATTGATTGATTTAGGCACACTTCAGAAAGAATTAGACTTCAATAAAGAACAGTTTGAATCTACTATTGGTTTTAACTGAGTTTAAATAATCATTGAATAAAGATATTTAATATCATAATATAATTGGCAACATAAAGAGGGAGAAAGATTAATTAAAATCGAGAATAGAGCATCTCGAACAGAGAAACTTTGAGTTAGAGGATTAACTTCACAAAGTTGAGAGAGAAAAAGATGACCTGAAATTGAATTAAATGAAAGCCAAAGAGCAGTACCAGGGTGAAAGCGAGAGAGTCGATGAATTGCTCTATGAAAATGATGGGCTTAAGAGGGAGATTGAAAGACAACTCCACAGACTGAAGACTCTCTAAAATTATGAAAATATTCAAATATCATTTTAATATAATTCATATATTAGGTTTGAACTAAAAATATCAGTTTGATTTATTATCTAATAAAGTAAGTTTAGGAGAACTCAAATACACTACAAGAGACTCTCAATGAAACTCAATAAGAACTAGAGAACCTAGTTAATGAACATGAAAAGCTGTCAGAGGACTATCAAAGAGCCAAGAATTAATGTGAGTAATATGAGAATGATCGAGAGAAATTCAAGAGTCTCAATAGTGATGGCGATAAAGAAATTCAAAAACTTAGAAATGAAATTGTTGAGTTATTGCTTCATAATTAAACTAGCATTTCTCCAATTACAGATTAAATAGTGATTCCCAATTATTTACTTAGCTTAAAATAAGAAAAGAAACAGCGAGATAAAGAGAAGATTTATCACAATCACACAAATAGATGTCAGTTTTGAATGACTAAATCTACAGAGCAGACATTGACAACAGAGACTTGAGACATTAAGCATCTCAATTGCAGCACGAACTGAACACCCTCTAAACTCTACAATAAAATCAAATTGATAAGCAAGCTAAAGATTGGGAGCACACTATTGGAGATTTTAAGTTAAATATTCTGATAAATTTTATCTATAAGTCTAAAAATTGATGAATAAATAATCAAAATACTCCTTAATTTAATAAACGAGATCTAACCAAGGAACTGAAATATGTGCAAGGTGAATTGACTGAGAAGGAATGCATTTTCTAAAGAGTAGAATAGGAACTAAGACTGAAATTATTATCATTGGAAGAGGCCACTTAGGAGAAAGGTGAACTCAGGAATAGAATTGAAGATTTACAGAGTGAGTTAAGGCACATATAGAATTAATACTTATTATTATTACATTACGTATGGTATCATATAATAAATTACAAAGAATTCCAAAGTTGACAAAGAAGAGAAGTTGAAGCAACAGATTCACAGAAATGATTTGAATATTATTAATATATAATTATATAAAAAAAATGAGTAGTTGCTTGAAGAACTAGAGCGCATTAACGAAGCTTATACTACAGTTAAGGATGAAAAAGAAGCTACATTAGTAGTTAAAGTTGAGAAAGAGAAAGAAATAGAATATTCTCAAAGATAACTACAAAAAATGCGCAAAGTTGCAGAGAGATCTCTTAAAAGTTTCATCCTAAATTAAAGTATTTATAAAAAGAAGACCTTTTTATTCCTAACAATTATGAATGACATATTTTATACTAATGATTATTAAAGTTTGAAGGGATTGAGTAAAACACTTATTGATTTCAGTCATGAAGTGAAGCTCAAGAATCCAGTTGCAGGTCCTTCTCTCAATCACACCAACATTCAAGGAGACAGCATTTCAAATCAAGAATTTGAGCCTATTCTCCTAGACAAGGAGTAGTTTATTTATTATTTATTATGACATCGAGCAATACATATACCACTTGACAGAAGCAGCTAATATTATCACCAATCAATATAAAGTACAATCAAAATCACATAATGATTTAAAGAGTGAAGCATTGCTTTAATAGCAGTAGATACATCATCTAGAGTCAAAGTGCAAAAATTATTAATTATAGTGATTTTATTAAATTTAGGGGAAGATGAAGTTGATGTAAGAGAGAGAATTCGATATATGGAAACTGAAATTGATTCTTTGAGAGATAAATTACGCATTAAAGAAGACGAAAAAAGAGATTAGTATCACAGAGAAGAGAAGATCCAAAGATAAAATCATTGATAAATTTTATAGTGTAAAGAATAAAATTGTAACTTTACTTTAAATGTTGAAGTATGATATGATTTTCTTATTAACTAATCAGCAAATCAAGCAACAATTAGAAGCATGTAGAAAAGAGCAAGAAAAGCTATTAATGCAGATAAAATCTCTCCTCGTTGAAAAAGAACGTTTAATTGAAGAAAACAAGCAGCGTATAGAGTTATCAGAAAATGATGCGGAGAGAGTGAAATCTTTAGAAGTAAAACTCTCACAAGTTTATCAATAAAAGGATCAAATTATGATTATTCTTGAGAGAATCAGAGATGGTATGCCAACTGATACACTAATGAGATTAATTGCAGAGATATTAGATACTTTACATGAGTGTTTCAGGTTGGAAGAGGATTTCCAGGTTTGTGAAAGCAATTTGATCTAGATGGAGGGAGAGCTTAGAAATTATGCTAAGAAAGAAAACTCAAAAAACAATTTAGAATTTATAATTCGACAAATTATTATAAGTTTTCTATTTGCATAAATGAATTCATTAATAAACTAAGGGATGACTCTGTTGAGTACTAAAGTCATAAATTTGAGAAAAGATGTTGAAAAGAAGCGTGTTGAGTTGAGAGAAATTTAAGAACAAAAGGATTTAATGATAAAAAGAAGAGAAAGTTTAGAGTAAGAGCTCAAATGCACAGAATTAAGTGAAAGAAGGAGATGTGATGTTGCCCTGGATACTGAAAAGTCTAAGATATTTTTATTAATTTTAAATCACTTACAGAAGCTAAATTTGAAATTTCAAACTTAAAGAGAGAATTGCAATTTGTAAATGCAAACAGAAAAGATCTAGAAATTGCTTTAACAGCAGTTTAGGAGGAGAAGAAAATGATTGAAAGAGAACTATTATCGTTGAGAGCTCAACTTTAAATGAAAATCACATCTAGCAAATAAAGCACTATGATTTATGAAGTTATATTTATAAATGATGAATATTGCAGGGGTCTTACCTCCTTTGCATAGCGGTGCTGCACTAAGACAGGGTGACTTATTATTTGCTCAAGCAAGCTAAAACATAAGTCAATTTGGAAACAACTAACATTAGCATTAATAGTATTACAGCTTAATATCTCAAAAGGGTTAAGTTGATCTTGCTAATCAAAACCAGCATCCTATAAACTTACTCACTCATAACTAAAGATAGAATGTGAATTAAACTCTCCATTTCACTGAGCAAAAGTAGGCAAATAATGATTTACTTTCAGATAGATTTACTTCAGCTGATAAGAATCAAAGAATTCTACTTACTGGAGGTATGAATTCAGCAAGAGACACAGCTGGTCAGAGAACTGGCTTGATTAATGAAAATGAAATTGAAAACATCTAACCAAACAGACTTAACTTGGCTTAAGCTAGACTTCCTCAGGCACAGTAATCATAGAAAGGTAGTATACACCAACAGATGTAGCACAATAGAAGTTTCTAGTCACTTGATCAGCCATTACTATAATAACAGCATTAAAACATGAACAATCATCACAGCGATAACATTAACGTGCAAGCAAATTAGGAGTTGAACTCTCATAATACAAGTATTTAGCTTCCATTCAGTAGACCACCACTTGGTGTCATAAATTAAAGACAAGAACAAAATAATGGAAGTTAACATCAACAATTCCAAAGAAACAATAACTCATTTAAGAGACCCCTTTCTGTGAGGTCAGGTTCTATGTAAAACTTAGGAGCAAGAAACGGTTATGAATGCGACAGTCTTGATGGAGGTAGTCAAGCAGGAGACAATGAATATGATGACAAGGAGCAATACCCAATTAGAAATTCTCTCAAATAAAGATTGAATTAAGTTAAGAATGTATTTTCAGCTATCAGGAAAAACCTGGAGGATCAAACTGAATCTAAGATTGAAGAAAATTGCTTATGATCAAGTAAATAATGAACCCAAATTTTCATAAATAGTAATTACAAAAACCTTAATTATGTTTGTTTATATTAATTGAAGTAAAAAAATTATTTTCCATATGCATTTGACTATAGTTATATATTGAGATAATTGTGTCTATTAAATTATGAATATAAATTGTGAAAAAGTACTCTAAACTAGTCTTTATTGAATGTTAGTAGAATCTATCATTCTATGTAGTCTATGTTCAAATGTTGAAAAGTTAAGAAGCTCTGCTTCCGCTATTTTTCTTGCTGCTGGGGCTTATGCTTCTTGATGTGCTTCTGCACGTCCTCATTGAAGAGTTAAACTTAAATTGATTAATGATTAGTAAAGTATAAAAAAATGGAAAATATTGTTTCTCTAATTTAGAGATGTAGTCTTGATCCATTCCGATATTTTTATATTCATCTTCATCGGATGATCCACTACTACTATATGATTTCATAGCCTCTCTGATTTTATGACGTAAGCTTCTAATTTGGGTTATTCTCTCTTCAAAAATTGAGTCTATGATTCTTTGAGGACCTTCAATTGAGAGCTTTGTAGCGTCTTTGCTGAAATTTTTAAGATTCAAGCATATTGAAGAGCTTATGTCTTTGTTAACTTATTGAGAAGTTTCGTCTGTATATATTTGGTTAGATAAATCTTAAAGTGATGATGTAATATGAATTGGTTTGGGGACGTAGGGAGCTTAAACCTTTCTCTGTAAAATATTATTCCAATTAAGATCTTTGAACCATAAATGATTCTCAATTTCTTGAATATTTTTCATTCTTTAAATGGGGTCTTTTGTCAATAACTTTTATATAAGGTCTTTCAGATCCTAATCATCGATGATCTTGTAATTTGGATCAGTGTCTATAGTGAAATAAGCTTAAAAATATATTTTATTACAAATGATTTTGGTTGACAAGCGCTTTATATCCAAATTGAAAAAAGGCGGGGATCCGGTCACAATCTCATATATGAAGCAGCCTAAGCCCCACCAATCACCAGCCTGAGTAAATTCTTAGCCCTAGTAACATTCTGGAGGTAAATATTCAGGTGTTCCAAAGTCAATATCGTCTAATTTTAGAGCAGGCTTCTTTTAAATTTGGCCATTTTCGCAATTCTGATTGATATTGATATTTTATTATTATTATTAAATGGACTCGTCAGAAAGTATGGCGGAGAGTCCAAAATCAGAAAGCTTGCAATACCCTTGCTTGTCAATAAGAATGTTCTCAGGCTTCAAACTATAAAACTCAAATTAGTTTTTAATGAATTAATTCAACTTACTCTCTGTAAAGAATATTAAGCTCGTGTAATCTTTTCAATCCAATGATGACGTTAGCTGAATAAAATTTGGTAGCGTCTTAAGATATACACTCTTAACTTTTAATTAGAGTGTAAAGTTCACCACCTGGACAAAGTTCCAAGGCCATTATTGAGTGTGACTCATTTCATAGCTAGAACTTCTTTTTTATTATGAATTTATTGGCTAGATACATTCTCTAAATACTTTCCTCTTAGTTAATGGTATCTGAGAAAAAATTATCCTGAGGATCAGAGTTGTTGGTATTAAAGGATTCTAGATTCTAATGTATTTTCTAGTAAGATGACCTCACCATCTAAGCTTTTATTTATCTTCTATCATTTCGCAATTTATTCTATGTTAAAAATAGTTACACAAATTGTACTCATTAATCTTAGGAAAATTAGGGAAATTTAAGGGTTAATCTTTTTTGCCAAACTGTGCAATTTAACCCTATTAACCATTTATTAATTAATCCAAAGTAATTAAATTTTAAGTACACACTTTAAATAATGTTCTAAAAATGAACTTACCATTATCTTGAACTCGGTCTGAATGTTTTGCTAATGCTGCTAATTCATTTTCTTGACATTTTCATATTGTTTGTTATCAATGATTTTGATGACGAAAGGCTTTTAATTAGAAAAATTAATGTCACTTGTGTGGTTACTTCCAATCCCGTTACTTAAGTAAGTATTAATTTTTTATTGTTATTACTTAATCGTAAAATCAATTTTTAATCCATTTATACAACAAAAAATACAAAAAGCTAAATAGTCTACCAATACTCTGATCTACAGAGTACGACTTCGCCTTATGCTCCCTTTCCTAAGACTGCCAACACCTCAATTTTCTGAAACTATTGTTCTTCTGAGCCCTCAAATTGCTTTTTAGTTGGAATTATAAAACTCTTTGTTCTTTGGCTTTATTCAGCGAAAAAGCGCTATTTATTAATGAAAATATTAAATTAGTTATATATAAACTGTTCTTATATTAATATTTAAAAAAAAGAACATAGAAATAAATTATAATTTGACAGTATTATTTGTGGTTAAGTAAGAGTTCCCTTTCCATTCAAATTAGTAAGAATATATTAAGTGTTTAGATTATTAAATAATAAAATATTAATGATAATGCCCTATATATTCTTTTAATCTACAATATTATTCATATTCTTATTAAAAATTTATCATCCATAAAATTAAACGTAACAAATTTAATCTTGAGGTAATATCAGAATAATTAATATATAAATTTTTATATTAAAAACTGAGATAGATCAATACTTAACAATAATTGATAATCTTTAAAGTTATGGAGTGACAGAGATTAGTGAGGAGATTGTTTAGTTCTATAATAATTTAATATCTACCTAGAATTTTGGGCTGAATAAAGACAAACAAGTAGAATAGGTTGGATTATTATTATTTAAGTATTCTTATCTCAAATTATAAATATTGTGATAGTTGAAAACTCATTGAGTAAATTGCTAAGAATTCTGTGCACAGTTTAACCAGAACTAATCGGCCAGTCAAGAGAAAACTCAGAGGAATAATATACCAAAAACCAAATAAATTTAATAAGATCTTGCACTGAGACTATAAATTTGATAACTAATCAGTTGCTCTAAATCAATCACCAAAATGCAACAGAGCTTTTGAAAAAAGTAATCACTTTTATAATTTACAGAGTTGGAATAAGTATCTCAGATATTAAAAACGAGTCATTGATGAAGTTCTACACAAATATTATAGTTTAAATTACAAATTAAACTAGGCAATTTCTCATTGATAATAACTTGGATGAAATGATAGGAGAGATAATCATTTTAATTTCAAAGTAACTTATCGAAAAATGTAATTCAAATGTGCAAGCTCAGCAGTATATTATCTTAAACATTACTAATTTAATGACTATTCTCAGAGACTAAGAGTAGCAAGCGGTTGTGTCAAACGTTTTTGATTAAATATTCTCGATGAGAGAATCTTAGTAGCAGATGGTTATCATATTTGTTAAGTTATTCACGCAATAAATGCTGAAGGATATTCATAACACCACATATTATGGCAAACATTTGTTATCTCTTTCGATTTCCTCAATATTCCAAATTATTCAATAAAACTCAAAAGGTAATGAAGCAATAACATAACCTACTTATTAATTGATGCAGGAGTTAATAACCTTTATGATGACTGTCTATGCTTAAACTTTAATCAACACTTTTAATTTATTTAACTTTGACATCTAATGATAGAACACCAGAGTTAGTCTCATAGTACATGCTAATGATCTTCACAATAATTTAAGACAGGACATTGGAAGCCTCTTTCAGAAACGCTTAGGCGGAGTTAATATTTAAACTCTACTAAATGGACCAGAATGCATTCAAGGGATACTTGTTAAGCCCAGACATAACCTAAAATGAAAAGGCCTTGATTCAAAAGATTATTCAGCAATTTGCTGTACTTGCAGCAACTGGAGGCTTGCAAAAGAGTTAAGGAACGATCGGTTAAGGAGCGTAAGGATTAGCTAAGCCCAGTTAAGCTAGTTAGATTCAAGCTCCAGATTAAAAAGCAGCTCAAGGTAAAATTCAACTTACTATGAGTTTCAACAAAAAGTGAAATTATAAATGATAGGACAGATGCAAATAATTTCATTTCTTTATTTCAAAACTTTAATGTAAAGTCATATTCTTTCCTAAGAAGTAATTTCCAATTGAATTCTTATAATTAAAAATCATTCTTTATTAGCATTTTATATTATATTAACTCCAAAGCACATATACGAGTTATGATTTGTATTGATAATATTATTGGCAGTTTAGTAACTAATTTTCTGTCCAAAGTATTTTTATTCTATCTCTTTTTGAAATTTTTAGAAATTTGGATTTTAACTGGTGTTCTTTTACTTACCAATTTTAGACTTGCTTTAAACTTGTGGAGGTATGATGTTAATAGAATCCAAATTCAGAGTAGGTATATTATTAATTGAGCTTTATATGATATTCTTTCTAACTTGCAGAGTTAAAACTGTTCACACTGGCGTCTCTAGAGAGTAAGTTTCTTTGCAAGTTAGTTACAGATTAATTATTTTTCACATCACTTAATGGAGTCTATTGTTGATTCTGTTGTTGATGAGAATCTTAATAATTTAATCTGCCTTGTGACCCTTATCTGTTAATTTTTCGAATCTTTATTTGGGGCATGCCATCCTTATTCAGACCTATTTATTGGCAATCAATATCAAAGTAATCATGTAGTATACGAAGATGATAGTTTGAATTGTATGGACTGTCATCCATATTGGTCTTGCTGGAAGACTTCTTTAATTTTTCTTAGACTGTGGCCTTGTAAGTGAAAATCCTTAAGAATTTAAACCCTAGCTTTGTATTAGGTTTGTTTCGCTATTATTCATATTTTGCAAGTTAACATTTTGATAGGATCCATGTAAGTTGTCTAAGTTGAGTTTGAATCTGGATTAACTGTTGCTAGCTCTCAACATAGATTGATTATTTGGTTCTTAATTTTGATTTTAAATGAGTGATTGATCTAACTTATAGATGCTTTGATCAGCCATTGATGTGTTATGAGAATTTAAATTGCTACTAGACAATCCATTTATCTACAAAAGAGACTTATTGTTAATTTTAAAAGATTGATTTGTAGTTTAGCTCTTTTTCTTTTGTTAATTAAACATACTTTGACTGTTGCTCCTTCTCATCATAAAATTGCTGACTGTTTACGAAACAGTTACTTTGGAAGTGCTTTAATCTTATTATGAGTTGTTTAATGAATCCACAATATTTGTGTTTTTGGCTTTCTATAATGAAGTCTGCAGTTTCTTTTTGGGAATGGAGTTCTTGTTTGCAGATTCCAGTCTAATTTGACTTTACTATTTCATTTTGATCTTTTGCTTACTTTTAGAATCTCTTTGTGTATTGTCTTTGCTTGATAGTGTTATTTATTCCTCTATAATCTCTAGATCTTTGTGAGCACGAGCATATTACTAAATTAAAGCTTCTTCTTTCAATTGCTCTAGAAGTTTTTATTCTCGAATCAAGTTTATCAAAGATTCCTATGATTAGAGCTGTTGCTATTTTTTCTTTAGCTGTAGCTCTTTCAAACTTTTGATAGCAAGTAATTGTAAAAGAATGTTAAAATTATAAGCATCAGCTTACTGATTGTCATTTTACTTTCTTTTTGCAGACTACAACCTCTTCTAAGATTTTTAATGACTATTTTAATCATAATTTTGCTACTCTTCAAACAATTGCTTTTTTATATCATTATCAATTTACTATAATTCTATCTAACTAAGTATAGACCGATTATTATCATAATCATCCTGACTATCCTAAAGTAATTATTATATTTTTACATTTCTTTAGTAATTAAATTGCTATTCAGGAGTTCGTAAATCATCTAGATGCAGGGGTTCTGGAGGCTCCTAAATTTCTAAGACACTCTGATTTAATCTCATGAGATTTTTGTTGTTATTGCCTTTAATTGACTAATTTTATAGTGATTTCTTATAATTATTTTAGGATCCAATCTACAAGCCATAATTATTTAGACGTTGCTACTACTGATCATAATATTGTTGGTTATTTTAATCAGAATCGTTAAGGTTTACTTGTGAAGAATTATTAGATTAATGGAGCTCCTCTGAGTCATAGTCTATGTTTAGATATTTTGGAGTCTTATCTTGAGAGTTTAAATGGGAAGTTCTCTTGCTCAAGTTTTTGCTGTATCTCAACCTCTTATATTTAATTATAATCATTTTTGTCATAGAATTGAGATTCATTTTATACTATATATATATTTTTTATTTTTATCTTATATCTTCTTTCCTTCTTTAACCTCAATCCTTCTTTATATTATAATGAAGATTCAAGGCTAATCTAATCTTCGCTTCCTTCACAAATATAATATATAACTTATATAATTAATTGAACATTTGTATAATAGTAATCAAAATATGTGTATTAAATATCAAAATAATATCATGAGTGTATATATCAGTCATTGTTGCCACTCCGAATTTATCGAATATGTCATGATTAACTTCCAAAATATTTATGGGTTATTTTATTGTCATCTGCATTTACATGGAATTGTTATAGTTATTCAGAGATTATTGCTAAGAACTATGTAATAATTGAAATAAATAATCTAATAAATCATTTATTAAGAAGAGATAAAACTACAAATATAAGGGGTTAAGAATTCAAATTATTTTTATAGTAATTTAAGAATGTTGATATTTATGAGCTCTGTCATCTGAGAAAAATGATTGTTAAGTGGAGTAGGTGTTCATATTCAATTAATTCAGCATCAATTAATGTTGTTAAAAATTATGATTTATAGTTTGTTCTTCTCTTAATATTGTTGTGATACAAATTGAAGTAAAAATATCGTGTTTACGCATTAAATTTATCTTTTTTTTTACATTAGGTAAATTGAATATATTTTTTCTACTTTTTCTATACAGAATTGCTTGACTGAGATTAAAGTCTATGATTTTGACTAAGTTACTGTTATTAAAAAAGATGATTATTTGCACTCATTATATATTTTAACAATAATAATAAAATAAAGAGCTAAAACTAATAATTTAGGTTATTTGATTTAAAATTAATTCTTGTACAATAATAGTCAGCTTTAGTTTAAAAAACAAAGTGAGTTAATTTAAATAATTTAAATTCAAAACTATTCAAAATTATTAGAAACAATGCCTCACTTCCCAGACGAAATTGAGTACTCAGAGAAATAATTCTAATTAATCTTATTAATATCTTGAATTATATATATAAATACCAAGACGACTTGTTCGAGTACCGTCATGTCCTATTGCCCAAGCACATCTACAAGAAGGCTCCCCGCGGTCGTCTACTCACTGAGCACGAATGGAGAACACTTGGCGTTCAACAGAGCAGAGGATGGGTTCACTACGAGATCCACAAGCCAGAGCCATTCATCTTGCTTTTCAGAAGACCTATTGGAACTGACCCAGGCACTGGACTCCCACCTGTTTCTCATCCATTCTATGATAATTATTGAGTTACTTAATAATTATGGACTGAGTTTATAAATGAATATTCTACTAGCAACATGTGATGATGATGAACAACCAACCAGTAAACTGAGAAATCATCTCCCCTTATCAGGGATATGTATGAAAATTAACTCCTCTCTCAGTAGTTGCTTGATAAAGTGTGTGACTTTTTGATATTCTTCATCATAATCATCATTGTAAAAATTCAAAAAGTTAAAAGGTAGGAAAGCATTTTACACCTAAACATCGATTAAACTCACTCGATTGCCATAGGTTCATAAAATATATTAATTTATCAATTAATTGCTCAAATTTATATATATATTTTAAACATTATTTTTTAAAATATGGGGTTGTTTTAAGTAACAGCTTTAAGCAATTGGACCATGAGATATATTTTAGTCGATGTTTAGAGTATACAAATCTGTGAGTTAACTATGCTTTTTTACCCACTCAAAAGTGCAAATAGTCTTATAACCTCTGTTATACAGTTCAAACATCATATAATATTCAATGATGAAGAATATTTCAAATAAACAGCACACACTTACTTTTAATAAAGAATAAAAATCTTTTTCTTTTTTACTATTAATTTATAGTGGAAAATAAAGCTAACCTTAAAAAGAAATAAAATCATCTATTCAAGAATAATTAAGTATATTATCGTTTTTTAATAGTCTTTATTTCATTATTAATTAATAGTTAATTAGTTGATGACAAAAATATATATTATTTATGATAATTTAAATATCAGATAAGTTTTTATTCTATTTATTTTTTTATTTTAAAAATTTGATGATAAATTAAAAACTTAGACTCTTTATAAAGAAAGTAATGTTCGCAACTTAGATTTAATAAGTGAATTTTCCACCAAAATTTTCGATGATATCTTTTCTACAATATAATAATTTATCAACAATAAATACTATTCTTATTTTTATTTTTAATATTTATTTAAGGTACTTCCTTATAACAAAACAAACTGATAAAAATGGTAGTCTGAGAGAGATTGAGTGATAATCATATAAATTTATTTGCTTGCTTAATTATTGTACATTTAATTACCTTAATAATTAATCATTATACCACTTAAGTCAACACAACTCCCTTTCCTTCATATAAATATAAAGTATATATGTTTGAGTAGTTTCATGCAAATGAATTATGTACAAGTTATTATTTAAAATTTAATGTGTTTCACTAATATACAGTAAATAAATTACAATGAATTCACTATAGATATAATTTAAATGAAAATTGTTTAATAAAATATCAAAATCATCTATTTACATTAATTTTAATAAATAAAATGGATAAATTTAACATTTCGAAATTGCTATTTCTAATTTTTATTTCAAAAATCTACTTTGTAAATTGTGGACTGACTGGATCGAATACAGGTATAATATTTATTATTTAAGACTAAAAGTATTAAATAGTATACTTTTTAATTAAAATAATTATTAAAATGATTATAGCGGAGTATGTGTAAATTGTATAAATGCTGGTTATGACTACTCAACAACTGCTTCAAAGATGATGGCAACCGGCGGTAGATGCTGCTCTGGTTTGCTTCAAGAAGGTGATTACTGTGTCAATTCCTACATATACACATATTTCTATCATGATATATGAATATTTAATTGATTTACACAACAGTCGCAGCAACAGGTGGTACTAAATACTTCTATTGTGATAGAGACATTGCTTCAAACTGCTACCCTTCAAACACCTACACTATGTTTATGAGTAGTAGTGTTGTTTAAGGAGGTGGAACAGTATCTGCATCTAAGACTTGCAGTTACACTTTCAGCACCACTGACATTGCTGCAGCTTAGTCTACTTAAGCTTATATAAATCAAATATTTGTAATTTACTTTATTACAAAATCAATATCATGAAAAATTAAATTAAATAAATAATTTATTATGTTTATAGCTTAATCAGAGGCTTATGCAAGCTCCTGGGGTCAAATAATGATAAAATCAGCAACAGCATCAAACACCACATTTTTAATATATACAATTGATAAAGATAGTAAAGCAACGAGACGCTATTTAGATTAAATAATTGATGTCAATTATTGCCAAAATAAATTACTCTAAATACTCTATTATTTTCTTATAATTCCATGAAATTTATTGCTATTCATTGAAATGAAATAATATCAGAGTTTGTTGCTTATAGCTAGTATGGCTGGCTCATCACAAACTTATACTATGAGTTATGGTTATGATGTTTAAACTGCTGTCTATGGGGCCTCAACTACTTCAAGTGCCAAATATTTCTTACAATAAAGCATCCTGGAATTGGCTTTTGTTTTTATCACTAGTGTTTTGCTTTTAACAATAGATTGATTCAGAATAAAAAAACAAACAATTAACATTTATTATATTTTTTTATAGTTTCTTTGATATTTGCTTTCTATATTTAGACTATATAATTTCATATAGTTTTTAAATTTCATCCATTATAAATCAATATTTTAGATCAAGTTTAACCTCATATCTATAAATTATAAGTTAAAGGATATGTTTAAGAAAATTAAATATATTTTTATATTATTTATAAAAATAAGTTTACTCATAAATTAATTTAATGACCCTCATTTCTTTATTCAGATAATAGTAATAAATGTATTTTTACGAAACAATAGAAATAATTCTTGTTAAATTAGGGGTTTTTTTAATTATTTTTATAAGTGGAAAAAATGTACTATTTTTCATTGAAATCATCAGATTATTAAGTTTTATGATAATTTTCCAAATTATTATACAGTTTTAAGTAATTTTTTAATTTAATTAAATTTCGCTATTTGTCTTTGATATTAATTTTAAATATTAAAAATTTTTATATCTTTTCATATTTAGGCTGTTTGAATTAGTTAAATAAATTATTTGTGTGTTTGTTGTTGTTTATAATATTTGTGGTTAAATATAGGTTTTAATGTCATGCTAAAAAATCATTTCTTTTCTAGCATAATTTTCTTAAGTTCTTCGAGAGACTTGAGTATCTGAGCATTAGAGTCCTGCTCTTGCTCTTCTTCGAGATTCTCAAGATCCTCAATAATCATCAAGTTAATATATATATATATATATAAATAACATTTCTTACAAATAAAAATAAGTATATACATCAAATTGATTTATAAAGCAATAAATTAAATGATAAAAGTACTCGTTTTTGTTGGCGTAGTTCTCTTTTCTATCATCTGGAATGAGATAAGAGTTCTCAGCAATAAAAAATATACAATCATTAATACTAATAAAAATTAAGTTATTAATATAACATTATATTATGAATAATTGATGCCATTTCTTGATAGATCTTCTGATCTGCGAGTCCAGTTACCTTTGCAAATCAATTATAATGTCATTTTTAATTATGATTTGCAAATGTTTCTGAGATGATACTAATCAAGAGATTGAGCATAACAATCATGTTGAAAAGAGTGCAAAGTAAGAACAAAATCCAAACTGTGGGAGTAGCTACTTCACCAAATGCCTCGGTATCGAAATCTCCCAAGATCATTCTGTAAGTAAAGATTATTGCGTCTACATTCGAGTTAGTGAACTAATTTGCCTCTTCATTCCCTAAAGATATGTAAAAACATGAACACATATTATACAAAATATTATTAAAAATTATCAAAGATAGGGTCAGGAATATATAATATAATTAGAATGCACTTCCAAAGGCAATGATGGTGATTAGAAGCACAACGAAGAAGAATCTCATGTCCTTTATGACTTCCAATATCATACCAATCAGATATACATATATTTTATATAGATATCCAGTTGATCTGAATATTCTTAAGAAATAAAGAAGTTTCATCCACATAAAGAATCAAAACGTAAAACCTTCTAAAAGTATATAATAATTTGATTAAAACTTGAAAATAATTATAAAATTAATCTAATTTTATATATATTGATTATTTACTAAGTTATTAAAAAGTCTTTAGTTTAGTTTAGTTTAGTTAATTTTATATTTTTTTTTCTTATTCTTAATAATCAATTCTTATTATGTTCTCATTTTATATTTTAATATTTCAATTTTCTTTTTATAAATGAAAACAATATTAGTTTTTATGTTCATTTTCTTTGAAACTCTTATAGAAATTATGTGAGTATACATTTATTTTTATCAAATTATTTACTTCTATAAAGTTTTAAAACTAATTTTAATGTATTTATTTCTATTATAAATTTTTAATATAATTAAAGCTATAAATTACAATCTTTCTCTATAAAAAATATATTATGAAATATGTTTTAAAAATACTCATTACATGATAATATA
Source organism: Oxytricha trifallax (assembly GCA_000711775.1). Lineage (NCBI taxonomy): Eukaryota > Ciliophora > Spirotrichea > Sporadotrichida > Oxytrichidae > Oxytricha > Oxytricha trifallax. The sequence continues at coordinate 16,254 of ARYC01001548.1, read as the reverse complement.
TAAGATTTCATTTTTCTAAATAATAAAAATTAAATGTATTTCCATGAAATTACTAAAATATATAGTGATTGAATAATTTTAAATTACACAGCATTTTCTATGTTAGATTGAATTCTAAATTATATCTATCTTATAATGATTTTAAAATGTAAGCTAAAATAACCTAATAAATAATATATTTAATATTTAACTTAAATTGAAAATTACTTAAATAGAAAATTATATAATGAAAAATCTGCTTTTAAAGGATTGGGGAAATATAATGAGATAATTAAATCGTTTTTAGATAAATTACATTAATTAAATTTTTAATATTTGTTGTATCCTATTATTTTATATATGAATTAAGATAATTGCAATTAGAGAACGTTGATAGTGAATGTTAATTTCAACACCATTTGCTCCCATTAAAATCATAACTGAAATAGTAAAGATACCAACTAAATTTATTAATTAATTCCTTTTTACTAAAAATAAACATCTTTATTAATTTTATCTTTTAAACAATGAAATCTAATAGATTTTATTTTTTAACTACATTAATCCTTCACAAAAAATTAGAAGTTTAAATAATCATATTTCCTAGCATTTATGCTTTTTATCACTTTATAATTCTCAAAAACAACATTTTTATTGTTGTAAGATAGTAAAATATTTTTTAGAGTTTTTAATTTAATATTTAAAACTGGTGGGATGATATCGATGTAAAATATAAACTGTTTAATTTTTATTTTATTTTATAATTTTATAGTTCCAAACATCCGTGAAATATTCTAATCCGTTGTTTCTCAATTAGACCATCTCATTAGATAGGAAGTATGTGGCAAAAAGTACAACTACAGCCAAAACAGGGTAGAATATAGTACCATAAAATGCCTCACTCTCTCTTTTTTCATTTACTTCAAATATGAAGAACTGATAGATTACAAGAAATACGCAAAATGGGTAAAACAGTTTCTTCAGTAAACTTGAAATCTTTTTATTAAATATTTTTAAAAATTAATTGTAGATATAAAAAAATAATGCCAATTTAGGTACTCCTTGACAAGTGGGTAGTTGAATTCAATGAGCTTTTAAACAACTTTTTTGTTGAAGTACTCTGGATTATCTGTTTCAGCTAGGGCAGAAAATAAATCCAAGAATTTATCATGAGTCTAGTGAAAAATGCTAGTAAAGTACTACAATATTATTTTTTTGCTTTATTCAAAATAAAAATATTGCAGGAGGTTTTTTCATGGCAAGAGAGAAATTATGTCCAGTAAAAGTTTTATTTATAATTTTTGCTAATTATATATAAAAATTACAATAAATATTTCTTAGCACAATAATTTTTAAGAGTGTAAGTTGAAATTTCTTAAAAAGTAACATAAAACGAATGTGATTATTTTTAACATCATACATAAATAAAGTAAGAATCGAAGGGATATAAAAATATCATACAGCAATGGGTAAAATTTATACATCCCCCTTTAAAATAATCTTCATAGTCTATAAAGTCATAATAAAGAATCAATTAAAAAATAATAAAAAAAGAAAAAGATTTTACTTGGACAAGAAATTTCTCCCCAAAAAATTAAAAGTCCAAAAAGCTGCATTTAATTCTATTTTCGACTGGCTTAGGCTGAAGAATCTTAGAATAGAGTTCTTATTAGTTAAACCATAAATTGGCAGTTAATATCTCTGGATAATCTTCCTTCAATTAATAAATAATATTATTACAAATAACATACATACTCAAGCAACCCCTGCTAATCTTTACAGATTATTCAGTTTCAAGTATTCTGCTGTCAACATATTCAAGGAAACCTGGTAAATCTTGCTATATAAAGACTGGAAAGAGGTCTTCAATACCTCTTGAATGGTGATCAAGATGGTAGTTCTTCAAGTAAATTAAAAATATAAATATACAATTCTTTTATAAATTAACTGATTTTGTAAATTGGTTTACTTAAGGATAATGTCAATCGATTTAAAATCAGACTTGTGGATGCATCTATGTAGTGGTGTATCTCCTAATACATTCAAAACCCCTAAACCCCTTAGTGAGGTTTATAAGTGCTTTGATTTGTAGGGTATAGTTGGGGTCTTATTGGGGTTAGTAGAGAAAACGCAAGTTTTATTTGAATTCAATGCATATTTAATGATTATTAGTTGACTTAAATCAGATGTATTTTATCTGATTATCTTTGTGATACCTCTTGAATTTAGCTCTCTGTAGTGGTTCATGTATGTTTTCTAATGATTATCTAGGATAAGCTGGATCTCTATTGATTATCATCTCTAAAAGCATCTTATTTTCATTGCAGACATCTTCCTGTTATATATATTTAGAAGCTAAAATTATTGATTGTTTATCTAGCTTTGTTCAAAAAGTAAGACATGCTTTCCATATCACACTCTAAGATTATTGCAGCAACTGCCCATACATCCCACTAAACTGCACTTCTCATTGATTGGAAAAGTATCCTGGTGTGCCATGCACCTTAGCCAAAGTCACTATTTCTTATCTTATCCTTTTATTGAAATCAATGACGACTATTTCTTATGGACAGATTTAACATAACATTATCAGGCTTCAAATCTCTATGCACATACACAAGCTCATGAAGCTCTTATACACCCTTAATAATTTCTGACAGTATCTCATTAAATCATCTGGGTATCTATTTTGATAGAGATACTCTCTCAAAGTCATTTCAAACTTTTTTAGTCGTAATGCAACAATCCATATCCAAGAATATCTCCATCGAGTCTAAGTAAGTTTTTAAACTATTTTTTCTAAGCCTCTCTCAAGATTATGTATTCATTTGCAAATTCATTTTGATACTGCTCGTTTTTAATGAGATACTTGAAAGTATATACTTTGTAAGCATAATCATCAACCACTATAAGTATATACTTGTTTGGTAGGTCAAAATGTAAGTAATTTTCAATACAGCTGTCAATATTAATAGCATTCAATGCAAGTATATACATAGATCTTTCTTAAAAACATGCTATAAGAGTACCATTTTCTTGCTGATTCATTTATTCAAATTGCTTCTGTCTCTTGAGCCTCTCTCCTATTCTATTTATTACTAAAGAGAGTTGTTTTTTTCTTTTAGCAGGTATAAGCTTTTAAGTTTCTTCATATTTAATCAGGAATTCGCTTAAGTGTTGCTTTTGCATATACTGAGTGAGTATAAGACTTCATGCATGTTGAGCATTAATACCTACCATCTACTTTATTATGCTTAAAATATATCTCAGTTCGGCTATGAGGTAGTATCCTCCCCCCCCCTAATGTATACTTTTCTTTTTGTAGTCTGATAGAGTTTTTGACGCTGAGTAATAGTAGCAGATGAACATGGAATGTGCGAGCAATAGTTTTGGAGCTATGGCCTCATCAAAGTCACTTTTTATATATAAAAATCATTATAAATTTTACAAAAAATTTCAAATTTTTCACAAAAATTAATTTCTTTAAAATTAACGATTTTAGCAGTTTTAACTATATTAACAAATTACATTTAATTTATTTTAATTCTATAAAGTGATTTAAAAATCATTTTAACTTTCATTTAAGATTTTCAAAAAGACTATAAATGTTCGCCTTAAAAAATTAAAATAAATTAGATATAATTTGTAAATATAGTTAAAACTGCTAAAATCGTTAATTTTAGAGAAATTAAATTTTGTGAAAAATTTGAAATTTTTTGTAAAATTTATAATGATTTTTATATATAAAAAGTGACTTTGATGAGGCCATAGCTCGAAAACTATTGCTCGCACATTCCATGTTCATCTGCTACTATTACTCAGCGTCAAAAACTCTATCAGACTACAAATAGAAAAGTATACATTATGGGGGGGGAGGATACTACCTCATAGCCCTCAGTTCTCCCAGAGTGTACCTCTTTGATATGCCTCTTCAAGATAGACTCAGCTTAGAAGAAATTTTAGCAGTCTTCACATTTAAATGTTTTAACTTTGTCTATCTGTTGCTGTTCCTTTTCTTCCTCATTCAGTTCAATTTATGTTTAGACTCCCACCTCTGACTCTATTTCTTGTTTTAAACTTCAAATTTAAAGACCTCTGCTTCAAACTTTAGAACTCTTAGCTCAACCTCCCTTTCTGTTTAGATCACTTCTGGTTTCTTGGAGACCCAAAGTTTAGTTATGATTATCCTGCTCCAAGAGAAACTGCCATACGATTTAAGTTAGCCGTCATGTTTAAATTCAAATTTAAATTTCTATTTTAAGCTCTAATAACCTCTATGGTTATATTAACTCTGTATAGGAGTTGATCCTACAGCAATAATGGTTTTTTTGAGGTGTTACAGATCATATTTATGTTTAGTTTATTACTATAAATTATATATTATTAAGTTAATAGAAACCTAGTACCTATTTAATGAGTAGAGAACAAAAGAAGGGGTTTAAACAACTCACCCTTCGTTACTCAAAAGGTACTAACTAACTCTTCTATGAAGACAACGGGGCTGATTAATAAACAAATAGGAAGGTAAAGAAAAAATCTATCTTCTAAATCTAGAGCTCTGCTAACAAATAGTAACCTCGCTAGCCTGCCCCTCCATCCATAAACAACTTTGAGAAAATTTAACTTCAAAGAAACAACATGAGATGGACTTCACTTCCAGCAATCATGAAAAAAAAACAGACCTAATGTTTAACATAAAGAAAGCAATCGATGAAGTTATTATTAAAGAAACTAGCTTCTTCACACTAATCTAAAAATTTAGACCTAATGAATTATTCTTTCTCACACTAGACGAACTTTAAATTTCACAAATAAAATGTATGAATGCATTCTAAGCCCACATCAATCTCTTATTCGTCATGATCTTAAAAATATAAAAATACAACTAAACAAAGGAGATGGGACACATTCAGGACATAGCGATAGCTACAAAAAAAAATTTTGAATACCACTTTAGGGAGGAAAGATTCTAGCCTCTTATTCATCAACTAGCTTTCACTATTAAATACCCTTAATTAATATAAGAATCAACCTTCAAAGTAGCAAACTTAGCTATAAAGTCTCTTGAAAATATAGCAAACTAAGGTGACCTGAAACCAATTAACTAACTGAAACAGAAGCTCACTAAACAACATAAATCTCCATAAACAATGGAAGATGTAGAGATGCAAGATGAAGACGCTGAACAAATAGACACCTCCACAAAACTAAGGAAAAAACCAAACCTAAACCCAACATCTTTATTGATGACGCATCACATCAGAAAAGTCTGACCAGTATACTTTCATCTGATCAGTTCAACACTAGAACTGGAGTCCAACATCAGTAAAGTTAAAGAACATGACATTAAAAATCTATAAACTTTAATAATAGTTTTAAATTTAAAGTGTAGGGCAATACCAAATACAAAATGGATGAAAGGATTCTTAAAAATCTTACTCTATAGGCGAACTAACAAATTAAATGGTATTTTGCCAAAACAAAAAACAAATACTGGTATGAACTAAACAGTGAGGAACATAAAGAATTTGACTAATTTCGTATAAAGGACTTTACAAAAATCAACCTAATTGTCAAATAATCTTCAGTTAGAAACATCATGATTGTACTTTATATCGACGCAAAAAGATACAACTTCGAAAGACTAAAAAACCAGATATTCCCACACATAGAGTAATTATGAATGTTTAAAACAAAGCCAATTGGCATGCAAATGGGTGGCACATACAAGCTGGTACTAAAGTTTAAGAAAGAGGAAGATGCAAGCGTTTTTATGATAAACTGGCACAAAGAAAAAGTGACCAATCACAAATTCTGGAAAGGAGTCTCAAAATGGAAGAGAAAGAAAAAACTGGACATCCACATAAAGACAAAAAAGATCTACGGAAGACCAGATTACTTAAAATGAAAAGGGCTAGTCCATTATATATCCATATTATATATAATATATATAAACCCCAATACGTATGTACACATAGAATTTATAAGTTGATAAAAAGTTTTATATATATCGATAAATAAGGAAATTGAAAAGGACAGAATTTAACTTAATTTGAGGGAGCCGATCGAGAGAATGCAAGTACGGTGAAGTTGGGAAAAAATTCATAATTTTATTTCGAGGCCATACTTACCAGTCTTATAGAGTTTGAGATGCTGATCAAGAATATATGGGGTTTGTACCCTGTTGACCGACTAGGGGCGAAGTTTTACCGTTCACACTATTTAAGAAGGGATGCGGTTTTACCTCCACATTTGAATTAAGTTTGGTTTTTATTAATTAATAATTACTACTTTAATAATTAAACTAATAATGGAAATCAAAAAGTGATAAATCTGCGATCGCTATCGCACTTCCTCTATTAGCAGCGCAACTCACGCACACACCACTAACTTCAGTGCGCTTTGTGTGCACTTTGAAGAGCAACTCGAGTTCTAAATTTCCGTGTCTTTAAATTTATGTAAACGCATTTTTTTCATAATTTTTGTGATAAAGTGAGTGCTATTTATATTCGCAAATGTTTGTTACACTGGAATAGCAATATAGCAAAGCTATTAATTCATTTTTATTTCATGGTAATTTTTATTTATTCACGCTACTTACACTTACACTCTTTTCAGAGTGCTTATATACATTATATTTATTTCACGCAAGTGAACAAGACAAGCAACTGTAAAGTTTATAATTACTAATTTTAGCTAACTTTGCACTCTATAAAAGTGCACTTATTTTGCTAACTTATTTAAGAGACATTTTTTAATTGCTAATTAAATTTATTTAATTCTATTCAATTTACAAATTTGCAAAATCCTATTATTTTCAATGCAGTTCACTCTGTATTTGTAAAATTAAATTTATTTCATAATTTTTAAAGTCTTAGTTTAATAAAAATATAAGATATAGATTTCAGAAACCTAAAATACTTTTGACTTTATTTAGCTTTTCATTGCTATAATTAATTTATTTAATTATTAAATTAATTTAAATTACTCAGGAATTATTTCGAAATTCTTTTTTATTTATTTTAAACACTTTCTCTTTGAAAGACTTATTATTTCGATTTAAATTAATTTATTTAATTAATTTTTATAGGAGAAGTATTTATAAGGAAAAAGAATTAATAAATATAAAAAATAAAAGATTTGTTTCAATTTTTAGGGGAATTAAAATTAATTTCATTTTTAAGCTTCACTACCACTGTCGGTGTAGCACAAGCTTTTATATTAATTTATATTTAATTAAATCATCTTCTGCCAGGTATGTTGTTAAGTCTCATTTGCTGGTCGTTGAATTAACCTCTTGTTTATACTCCTGAAGAGGCATGTGATTCTTGAGTTGAAGAATCAGAAGATAAATAAGGAGCTTTATTAGACTTTTTCTTACCTTTAGTGATTGCATATTTTCTCTTCTGAGATTTGTACTTGCTGTAAGTATGAGTTTGAATTTAATTTTCTTCAGTAATATACTTTAATTCTCCAAGCTAAATTAATCTTCTCTCCTAATCTTCTTAATTAAGAATATTTTATCCATAAATGTGGAGAAGTTCCTAAGAAAATGTAATTTTTGGGTAAGTTCTATTCTCATAAAGTTATTGCAAAATTTATAGCACAGTAATATTGTAGGAATACATTTGAATTTGGAAAATTAATTTTAATTAAAATAAATATAAATCAAAATCGTGGCAGTTAAAGTTGTCAAATTCAAACGATCTTGGGCTCATTCGATAGAGAATTCTAAATCAGCTGGACTTTTTTATTGGCGGTACTATTTTATCGCATCCAGGGAACGAGATAACTTGAGTTTAATTAAACTTATCTAAATTAATTAAATTATATCCTCACATTAAAGTGAAGTTATTTCGTTCTCTCGATGCGATAAATTAGTACCGCCAATAGTAAAGTCCAGATGATTTAGAATTCTCTATCGAATGAGCCCAAGATCGTTTGAATTGGACAATTTTAACTGCCACGTTTTTATTTATATTTATTTTAATTAAAATTAATTTTCCAAATTCAAATGTATTCATACAATATCAGTGACTCTATCATTATGAGGGGGGGGGTGGGGGGGGGGGGGGGGGGGGGGGGGATACAATTAAAGTCTATAAAAAACGTTGATATTTCCTAAGTAAGTGCCAATAAATTCTCTTTGATTAATTTCCTAGATTTATCTATTCATATCTAGAATAGAGTAATTCGAGTTCTATGTAATTTAAAATATTTCGCTATATTAGTTGAAGAAATACCAGTTTCTGTTAATTCTCTTGACAACAATAAATTCTTTTGAACTTTTTCCACAAGTTTAAATTAAGACTGGAGAATATCTGATTTATGTTAGGTATGCCAAAATATCACAGTTTTGTTCATGAGGAGAAACCATCTAATAGAAAGATTTTGAATCAAATTTTGTGAGTCTAAATTAGTCAAAGTTGTCTCTGTGAACTCCTCCAAGGAAATTATCAATATCAAAAAGATCATTATATAACAGAGCATTTTCAACTTACCCAGCTTATTTTAAGCTTAATAAACAGTGTTAAACAATTTGTTCTTGACAAATAAAATAGGTTTGTGAGGCGAAAATATTCAAGCAGTGAAAGAATTATTGAATTTTAGTTGGATTTTCAAACTGTAAAGTTGGAATAACATTGAAATTGTTGAAGTTTGCATTAGCTGAAGAGCAAATTCTTTGATTATTATATAAAAAACCAGAAACCATATACTGTGAAAATTCACCAACATTCTGCAAAATTATTAAAAATCCCATTCTGAAGAGATATGTTAAAAGTTGAGGATTATTGCTCACTGAAAATTAATGGTTAGGAACCAAGTCTCCTTCAAATTAAACACTAGGGTTGTTGAAATTATACAACTAGAGTTGCTGTTGATTATTTTATACATTAAGTTGCTGTAAAATTTAGTTGGATTATTATCCAAGGTTCATAAGAGAATTTGCAATAAAACCTTAGTTTTGCTACTGTAACTGGTTGTTTTGATTAAAAAGCTAAAAATTTACCTAATTAACTTTTGGTTATTGAGGTAAAACTCTTTGATTTTGAACCAACACCAACAAAATTCTTTGGTTGATTTTAATTATTTTTATTTAAAAAGCCTGTGGCTGAAGTTGAAATAGTTTAGGAAAGACCTCTTCCTTTGCTCTGTATGCAATTTAGCATCTTGCAAATAAGCTGCATAATTAGGGGTTTGAACACTGATTCATAATTAGTTGAAAATAAGAAAAAATAAAATTATAATTTTTATTATTAGAGATTGAAATTATCCTAATTTTTTAACTTTCATTAATTTAAATTTTCAAATTCTTAGGTTTTTTCATAGATTTTTCTCAATAATTAAGTAATAATTCATAATTTAACCAAATAATTAATAAAAAATAATGCTTTTTATAGCAAAATAGAGACTTTATACTGATTAATATATTGATTTTACTATATAATTTCTTAGTAATATATTTAATAAATCCCTTTATTTTTGATAATTATTATAAATTAGTCTTTAGCTAATTAATTAACTTAATTAATTTAATTAAAAAATTAAATGTCCTATTTACTTATTTACTCTAAAATAATTATGAAAATGGATTTTATACTTTGAATATTTTTGAACTTGTTTAATTAATAAATCTAATTAAAAGGCATTTATTTTAAGAGTTAAAGCCTTAAATTTTAAAGAATATTTTATAATTATAATGACTTGTATATATTTAATTTGCAATTTATTATCTACCATTTTTTCTGTAAAAATATTTTATATCTAATTAATTTAAATTAAAATTGAAGCAATATTTTTACAAATAATGCAACTTATAATTTTGAAATTATTCAAATTTCACATCAAAAGTAGTGTATATAAAATACTTCAAACATTTACAATATTTCAATTATCATTCCTTTATTTAAAATCAAATTTAAGGCTAAAGCTAAATAATAATTGAAGAAAAGCCTTGCTTATATTTAGTAAATTCTAATAAACATGGTTTCTTTAAATTTCAAATTTGCTGTTTCAATCAAATCTAAATTATCTTATGAAACTTAAGTTAACCTTTAATATAGCCTTACAAATAATTACTCTACGTTACTAATTTTAGATATGAGTAATTTTGCTTAACTGAAGTAATTCTAAAATGATAATGCAAATAATTTTGAAAGGTAATTTTAGTTTAATAAATTTTCAGGAATCCATTTTTGTTACTAAATTTAGAGAGTGCTTTTCATAATAATGAAATCTTACCAGCACTATCCAATTTCCGCAAGCGGAATTCTTACCAGCACGAAACGATTTCATTAGAAGTAGTTTGCTTAGGAATTTTGTTGAATAAAGTTCTTTAAATTAGTTAAAGCTTTTCTTCACAGAAAATAATCAAAAATAAATAGGATTATATGATTACAAATAAATTACTAAATTGGATTCTTGATTTAAACAAACTAATAAAACAAATAAATTAACTTACCTTTTTCGTCTAAATTTGTTTGAATTTAAATACAATTATGAGTTTGAAGAATAGCTATAGTAGTTATATATACAAAGCAATTTAACCTATATAAATTTTCCTTAGAAGAAACCTCTGGAGATAACTTTTCATGAGGGACCTAGTTTTATTGAAGGAAATTTTCCATAGCTTCTAATCGATTTTATAAAATTGATTATACTTAATTGTGCTTGCGATCAAGATTAAGTTCAATTTCTCTCTGTTCTTAAATGATAAGCTGCTCTTCACTATCTTTAGAAGCGTATCTATATAATACGCGTTACCACCTGCCTTTAGTGTTGAGCCTTCCAATTCTACCAATAATTTATTCTTCAGATCGTTTTGAAAAAACATCAGCAATAATTAAATATGAACCTCCATTTTAATCGATTTCATCATTTGTTTGAATGTCTGTTCCTCGTCCCTGTGACTCGTTAAGTAAGTACTCGCCATAGCTTTTGCTTGCATTCCTCAATAAATACCTGCCTTCAATCGCAGATTCAATTGCAGCAGCTTAGGAGTGGCTGAAACTTTTGAAGTCAAAGTTCGTATTAAAAAAACCTTTTTCAATAGCGCTATAATTTGTTGAAGCAACAATTAAAACTGGTGAAATAGCTACTTAATCCTTTATTATTTCTTTTATTTTTTGTAAGTATTCTCCTTAATTTGAACTTATCAACAAGTCAGGCAACTAAGTTTTCTTATCTCCTTACAGTTTATTGAGTGTAGGGAACACCACAGGTGAGCTATGAAAAGCTAAATTAAGACAATTTTCTTCACTTTGAGAAAGATGGCTTCCTGAAAATCCAATAATACTTTTAGCTTGTTTGTAAAAATTAAGCTAGTTCACAATGTTTTCACTTGAGCCATCGAATAAAATCCAGTCGTATTCGTCAACAAGAACGATACTCTCTTACCACACACTCATTAATTTAGCTACCTTCATTTATTTCTTGAGTTGGGGTTGAGTGATAAAATAAATACCTGCACTTTTTGCGAAGAAATTAAAGTTTGAATCAAGTTTCATTGCACTAATAACTTTTTGAAATTTATTTAAATTTCTCTGCACTAAGTGTTCATTCTTGCCCAACTATGATGACGGATAGCTTGGTTTTAAGAGCTATAAGAATGGCTAACGCAATACAAATTAAGGTCTTGCCATTACCAATACCAAAATGAATTAAATGTTTTGCTTGCAGGTACAAATATAATTAATGCACAAAATTTGAGAACTGTATAATTTAAAGCCAAGATTTTGCTGTAGCTTTTCTAAGTCAACACTCACGCTCAATCTTTCATTTTAGGGGCTTTTTATTGAAGTCTATAGCGAGTTAATGAAAGATATTTGCATTTTCAAAGAGTTAAAGCAAGTCTACAATTGTTTTATCAGAGAATGCTTCAATATTTCGGGGTAAGTGTAAAATTCTTTGAATTTCAGAGCTATCTCCATCAAAACAATTCTCAATGATATTGTTGTTGAGAATTACATTTTTTTCAATTTAAGCTTCTATAATTTACTGCTGAAGCTTCTGAATTTTGAGAAATCTTGCCAACCCACTGCACGTCTCTGCTCTACAACCTTTATGCAAGACCTTTCATTAAAGTAAACCATAGTGTTTGAATCAATAACTTCTTACTTCTGTAAGAAAGTAGCCCTGGTAATTTAAATATATTCTTTGAGTAGGTCAACTGTTAGAGAACAAATAAGAGCACAAATTCTTACAAAGTACTCTGTATATTCAACAGGAATATCTCTGATTAAGTGCAAGCCGCCGTCTTGCCTGAATAGAGTAATGAAAGGCACATTCAAAATAAAGAATGAAAACCCCAAAACCCTTTCAGTAGTTTGATTGAGTTTTTGATTGATAAAAGTAGACTATTAAGGCGTACTTAATTAGGGTTTTAATAGGGTTTATGTAGGGGTTTTAATGTTTAAATATTAGTAATTTAAGTGAGTATATGCGAGGTTTGGGGTCAGTTTATGACAGTGACTATATAGATTTATTGTTTAAGTTGCGAAATGGATGTGATGAATATAGTGAATATCTCAAGCCTGTTCTAAATTATACGTCTATAGCAAGGCTACTTCATAAATCTCCTGCAACTGTGAGGTCTCACTGTCTATTAGCATTGAATTTAAAGAGATAGCATCTTAACTCTAAGCCTAAAAGACCTCGAAAATTTTAACAGCATCATATTGACTATCTTATTAATGATAAGACTCTTAAATATTGGGCTCATTTTTCTCTAGCCTAGAGGGCTGTGATGTTTCATCGCCAATTTCCTGAGCTTCACATATCTGCATAATCGATAGCTAACATATATAAAAATAACGGAATATCTTACAAGACAGTCAATCGCATTAGGAGAGTGATTGACTTTAATGTCCATTTTATAAGGATAATTTAAATTATATATTCGATTAAATGCAGAGGGCTATTACTAATAATATTAAGTTCATACACGCTGATGAGGCAGTATTCACGCTTAATACCTTCATATCAAGGTCTTGGTATAAAAGATATAGCAACATTCAAAACCCCAAAACCCTTTCAGTAGTTTGATTGAGTTTTTGATTGATAAAAGTAGACTATTAGTGCATACTTTATTAGGGTTAAAAGGTTTTATGTAGGGGTTTAATGTTTAAATATTAGTAATTTAAGTGAGTTTATGCGAGGTTTGGGGTCAGTTTATGACTGCTGTGACTATATAGATTTATTGTTTAAGTTGCGATATGGATGTGATGAATATAGTGAATATCTCAAGCCTGTTCTAAATTAATCAATAGCAAGGTTACTTCATAAATCTCCTGCAACTGTGAGGTCTCACTGTCTATTAGCATTGAATTTAAAGAGATTGCATCTTAATTCTAAGCCTAAAAGACCTCGAAAATTTTAGCAGCATCATATTGACTATCTTATTAATGATAAGACCCTTAAATACTGGGCTCATTTCTCTCTAGCCTAGAGGGCTGTGATGTTTCATCGCCAATTTCCTGAGCTTCACATATCTGCGTAATCGATAGCTAACATATATAAAAATAACGGAATATCTGACAAGACAGTCAATCGCATTAAGAGAGTGATTGACTTTAATGTTCCATTTTATAAGGATAATTTAAATTATATATTCGATTAAATGCAGAGGGCTATTACTAATAATATTAAGTTCATACACGCTGATGAGGCAGTATTCACGCTTAATACCTTCATATCAAGGTCTTGGTATAAAAGATATAGCAACATTCAAAACCCCAAAACCCTTTCAGTAGTTTGATTGAGTTTTTGATTGATAAAAGTAGACTATTAGTGCATACTTTATTAGGGTTTTAATAGGGTTTATGTAGGGGTTTAATGTTTAAATGTGTTTAAATATTAGTAATTTAAGTGAGTATATGCGAGGGTTGGGGTCAGTTTATGATAGTGAGTATATAGATATATTGTTTAAGTTGCGATATGGATGTGATGAATAGAGTGAATAACTCAAGCCTGTTCTGAATTATACGTCTATAGCAAGGCTACTTCATAAATCTCCTGCAACTGTGAGGTCTCACTGTCTATTAGCATTGAATTTAAAGAGATAGCATCTTAACTCTAAGCCTAAAAGACCTCGAAAATTTTAACAGCATCATATTGACTATCTTATTAATGATAAGACTCTTAAATATTGGGCTCATTTTTCTCTAGCCTAGAGGGCTGTGATGTTTCATCGCCAATTTCCTGAGCTTCACATATCTGCATAATCGATAGCTAACATATATAAAAAGAACGGAATATCTCACAAGACAGTCAATCGCATTAAGAGAGTGATTGACTTTAATGTTCCATTTTATAAGGATAATTTAAATTATATATGCGATTAAATGCAGAGGGCTATTACTAATAACATTAAGTTAAAACACGCTGATGAGGCAGTATTCACGTTTAATACCTTCATATCAAGGTGTTGGTATAAAAGGTATAGCAAATTCAAAACCCCAAAACCCTTTCAGTAGTTTGATTGAGTTTTTGATTGATAAAAGTAGACTATTAGTGCATACATTATTAAGGTTTTAATAGGGTTTATGTAGGGGTTTAATGTTTAAATATTAGTAGTTTAAGTGAGTATATGCGAGGTTTTGGGTCAGTTTATGACAGTGAGTATATAGATTTATTGTTTAAGTTGCGATATGGATGTGATGAATATAGTGAATAACTTAAGCCTGTTCTGAATTATACGTCTATAGCAAGGCTACTGCATAAATCTCGTGCAACCGTGAGGTCTCACTGTTTATTAGCATTGAATTTAAAGAGATAGCATCTTAATTCCAAGCCTAAGAGACCCTTAAAATTTATGCAGCATCATATTGAATATCTTATTAATGATAAGACTCTTAAATACTGGGCTCATTTCTCTCTATCCTAGAGGGCTGTGATGTTTCATCGCCAATTTTCCTGAGCTTCACATATCTGCTTAATCGATAGCTAACATATATAAAAATAACGGAATATCTTACAAGACAGTCAATCGCATTAAGAGAGTGATTGACTTTAATGTTCCATTTTATAAGGATAATTTAAATTATATATGCGATTAAATGCAGAGGGCTATTACTAATAACATTAAGTTAAAACACGCTGATGAGGCAGTATTCACGTTTAATACCTTCATATCAAGGTGTTGGTATAAAAGGTATAGCAACATTCAAAACCCCAAAACCCTTTCAGTAGTTTGATTGAGTTTTTGATTGATAAAAGTAGACTATTAGTGCATACTTTATTAGGGTACTAAAAGGTTTTATGTAGGGGTTTAATGTTTAAATATTAGTAATTTAAGTGAGTTTATGCGAGGTTTGGGGTCAGTTTATGACTGCTGTGACTATATAGATTTATTGTTTAAGTTGCGATATGGATGTGATGAATATAGTGAATATCTCAAGCCTATTCTTAATTATACATCAATAGCAAGGCTACTTCATAAATCTCCTGTAACTGTAAGGTCTCACTGTCTATTAGCATTGAATTTAAAGAGATAGGAGCTTAATTCTAAGCCTAAAAGACCTCGAAAATTTTAGCAGCATCATATTGACTATCTTATTAATGATAAGAATCTTAAATACTGGGCTCATTTCTCTTTAGCCTAGAGGGCTGTAATGTTTCATCGCCAATTTCCTGAGCTTCACATATCCGCATAATCGATAGCTAACATATATAAAAATAATGGAATATCTTACAAGACAGTCAATCGCATTAAGAGAGTGATTGACTTTAATGTTCCATTTTATAAGGATAATTTAAATTATATATTCGATTAAATGCAGAGGGCTATTACTAACAATATTAAGTTCATACACGCTGATGAGGCAGTATTCACGTTTAATACCTTCATATCAAGGTCTTGGTATAAAAGATATAGCTACATTGAATTATATGATTAAAAGGTT
The DNA here is from genome assembly GCA_000711775.1 of Oxytricha trifallax. Taxonomy (NCBI): domain Eukaryota; phylum Ciliophora; class Spirotrichea; order Sporadotrichida; family Oxytrichidae; genus Oxytricha; species Oxytricha trifallax. The sequence continues at coordinate 373 of ARYC01001548.1, read as the reverse complement.
AAGGTTTAAACTCATGCAATTCTTGGTGGAATAAGCGAAGATAATGGCCTCGAGACTTATGTTATCCATCCTCGTTCTATAAAGACTGAATAATATATTAAGTTCTTATAATAACTCAGAGGTAAGTACGCCGACTAAGAGATTATTCTGTTTGTAGATAACTTATCTTGTCCATAAAACTAAAGACACAAGGAAGGAATATGAAAGGCTAAACATAACACCTGTATTTAATGTTCCCTACAGTCCTCAGTTCAATGGTATTGAATTATATTGGGGGTTATTGAAAGGTCATTATAAGAAATTGCTACTCTATCACTTGATGCACTACTTAAAGATAGATACAGTAGATTTTATTAAGAGTGCTGCTAAGAGA